>PVJD01005803.1:0-28150 GCA_004026545.1 Mormoops blainvillei
TTGCAAAAATGACCACCGGATGCCTTCTCGGGAGATCAGGGAAGGCTTCCTGTAGGAAGGGCCGTGTAGGTGCCGCTGGAAGGAGCTGGCCAGACAGAGTGGTGGGAACTGTGTGTCAGGCAGCAGGAACAGCTGGAGCAAAGGCTGGGTGGTAACAGTGTGGTCTGTCTGGAAGACTCACAGCAGATGGTTTCATTTTGCTGGAGGGGGCAGGGGTGCAGGGCAGGGATGCGGGGCGGGGAACAGGGCCGGGGGCTCACCTTCATCATGAGCACGATGGTGTTGAGGGCGATCATGGCCATGATGGTGTACTCAAAGGGCGGAGACACCACGAACTGCCACATGCGGTACTGGAAGCTCTGCTTGTTCTGGGGCATGTGTCGGGTCAGAGGCTTGGCGCTGATGGCGAAGTCGATGCAGGCCCTCTGTGTGAGAGAGGCCAGAGGAGATGAGGCCGGACGCTGAGCACCCTCTGTTTAACTCAGCCTGGCTCTCTGGCACGTCCTGCCTCCAGCCAGGGCCCCCGGGCCCCCACAAGCTCATCATGATGGCTCTCTTCTCCCAACAGCTATGGCTCCTTGAGAAGTCACTGCCTGCCAGAATTGGTGCTGACGCGTCCCCCGTTATCTCATGGAAACCCCCTTAGCAAACACGGGAAGTGGGTACTATTAACAGCCCCACTTTGCAGATGAGGAAAACAGAGGCTCAGAGAGGTTAAGCCACTTGCCTGAGGGGGCACAGTTGTCAAGTGGGCCAAACCCAAATTTAAACTGAAGTTTCACTTTCCTAACCATTCTTTCCTACTGAGCACTTTGCTTCTCCTTCTCCTGAAGGGAGGGAGAGAGAGAGGAGTCACAGTTATGACCTCAGGGTTCAACAGGGTAGAGGAAGGATACACTCTAGATATTCCATCCAGCTTGGATGATGCTAGAAGGACAAAGGACTGTGTCTATACACTCTGGTGTGCTGGATTTTCATTCCAAAAAATGCTCCCTGGGGGACATTATACTCCCCCACTCCACTGACATCACATGTGTATGTGTGATTCATTCAGGCTAAAGAAATGGGAGCAGAGGTGACTTGTGTCACTTCTGGGCACAAGCCTCAAGAGTTGGATGATGGTTTGCCATATACACTTTCTTTTTTTTACCCGAAGTGTCTCAGAGGGAATCAAGGTAATAACGACATAGAGCAGAGCCACTTGGACATGCAAGGTAAGCAAGAACTCACTTCTTTTATGGCTATCTGGCACTGAGATCCTGGGGCTGCTTGTTACTGCAGCATAGCCTAGTTGAAACTGGCTGATACATATACACCTGTCTGATTTTCTTTTCCTCTGGAAAGGACAGGAAGGGCTGCCCCGCAGACTGGGTTCTGCCCGGGGAAGGCTGCTCTTCCCTCCCCACATGCTCCCAGAAACTGGTTTCTCTGTGTGTATGTGCATGAGGAGGTGGCGGTGGGGCGTGTCCATTTTTAAATGGAGGATACACTGGGAAAGTGGTACCTCATTTTTCTCCAGGCTGTACTCCTCCATCATCTTGTCCCCCTGCTCCTGGAAGGTGATGATGATCAAGGCCACGAAGATGTTGACGAAGAAGAAGGGGAACACGACAAAGTAGACGACGTAGAAGATGGACATCTCCATGCGGTACCCGGGGCTAGGACCCTGGTTCTCAAAGGTGGCGTCCACGGAGTGCTTGAGAACCCTTTGAGGGCCAGGGTGGGGACAGGGGGCGGGGGGGCAAGGCAACAGGAACGGAGAGAAATATTAAGAGAAAATGGACCAGAAATAAAGTAATCCCTGTTTTCTGACTTCAGTTACCATGGTTACTTTCCCGACTCCTTGGTCTGCGAGGAGTGTTAACAACAACGTCAGTAACTTTTGCCACCATGTATTGCGAGTGTGTCACATGCCAGAGAAGACGTTCAACCGTTTCTTTATTTTCCCAGCATCCCTCTTAGGGAGGCTCTTAGTGGCTCCGTTTTGCACACGAGGAAACTAAGGTTCGGCAACTTTAAAGTGACTTGCCAAAGAGCTCGCCCAACCCAGATGTGGCCGGCTTGAGACTGGAAAGCAGGTCTGTGCTGGTTTCAAATGGGAGTGCGTAGAGGTCATGGAGGCAGGTGTGTGTGCGTGTGCGCGTGTGTGTTTACGGGCAGGGGGTGGTGGCAGCTGAGCAGGCGCACTGGGGATGCGCCCGAGAGCGCGTCTGTGAACAGCTGCTCCGCACGGCTGCAAAGGTTGTGCGCTGCTCGGGGGCGCTGTGTCTGAGCCGTTCACACTGCGGGCACGATAGATTTGTGTGTTCGTGATGACAACTTTTTGGCAGGGGGCCATAAACTGTCTTATTTGAGCAAAACCATTAAGAATATTGCAAACGATTTTCTGACAGATGGGAGTGAAGTCTGTTGAGGAAGGGGTATCTTTAAAAATTTCACCCAAAGGTGCCTTCTGGCCTAGCACTGGCCCCATGCGTGCAGGTGCCGGGGGTGCGCGTGGGAGCGGAGGGACGTGCAGGCTGGTGGGTGGGCCAAGGGGAGGAGGCAGGGGAGGGCACCGAGGGGCCAACCCAGCCTTCCACCTGGCGTTCTCGGGGTCTCCAGGGCGAGAACCTGGACTGGGGCCAGGACAGTGAGGCCCGCATCCTCGATAATCAAGGTAAACAGTATTTTACTGCAATATTTTAATAAATCAAAATGGATGCCCCAAAGCCCGCGATGGACAACATGGCAACATTTTAAATAGGGACAGGGTCTGGCCCCGCCCTCGCACGGCTCAGCCTCACCCCCTCACCTCGGGCCTGGCCCTCTCTGGGAGAGAGAGGGCCCACAGCCAGACTCGGACAGTGCCCTGCCCACGGCCCGGCTGGGGCATCTGCGTTCTCCAGCACAGAAAGGGAAAAGAGGACGTGACTGCCCCTGTGCACCAAGCCCTTCAGTAAATTAGAAACAGCGCCCCTCCTGGGAGGCTCTGGGGGATGCAGCCCCACCCGCTCAGGGCTCGGTGACTGAGTGGGGGCTGGGTGCCTGGCCTCCACAAGCCCGGCCACACGTGGAGGTTGATGGTCTTGCAGCAGCCCCTCGGGCATCTAGCCGGGTCCCCATCTTGGGAAGTCAGGAGCAAACTGTTCCCTTCCAGAGCTTGCTCAGACCCTTTCCTCGCCTGCTCCCTGGGGCCCCCGGCCCCTCCCGCGGGTTCTCTGCCCAGGCCACTCACTGCGGCCAGCCTTCTCCCGTGGACACGGTGAAGAGCGTCAGCAGGGCCCACAGCACGTTGTCGTAGTGGAAGTCGTACTTCTTCCACTCTCGGTCCCGGGCCTTCACCTCGTTCTTCTCATAGAGCAGGTACTTGCCTCTGCCACAGAAAGTGGGGCCATTAGTGAGAGGAAGCAGGGACTCTGGACACTTGGCTTTGGCTCCTGCAGACGGGAGGAGGAGGAAGACAGGCCCACCGGCCCACACTGCCTCTCCTCTGCCCGGGAATCCGCAATACCCCCCCGTTTCTCCTCGGGGGAGTGTGTAACGCTTGGAGACAAACCCACGGATTATGCCTGTGACCTGTGGGAGGGCCCACTCGGAGTCCCAAACTCCCTTCCCACTGCAAAACTTCTAGTCTTGAGCGGGGAGCCTCAGATATCGGCGGGGGCGGGGGGTAAGAGCAGGGAGAGAGATGGGCACATTTGATCAGGCCAAAGGGGGCCGTGGCTGCTGCTTTTCAGGGCAGGAGTCAAAGCTGAGTTCCAGACTCCTGGCCAAATGCCCGGGGCCCTCCCAGCTCTGGGAAACGGTGGGGGGCCGAAAGTGGCCACGCCGGCGACAATGGCAACAGTCACTAAGCATTGCGTTGCGTGAAAGGCCCAGCACTTTCCTGAGCTAAGTTCAGAGCTTCCCATTGTGAAGGTGACCCCAAATGAGGGGGAACTTCAGCTCCACAGTCCCTTACCCACAATTCCAAAGCCCAGAAAGTTCTGAAAACCAAACACTTTTCTCCTAACTCGGAGGTGGGCAAGTTACGGACACAGACCAAATACGGACCAGTTTCGGTACTGCCCACAAGCTAAAGATAGTTTTTTAAAAAAAATCTTCACCTGAGGAAATTTTCTCATTGCTTTTAGAGAGAAAGGAAAGTGGGTGGGGAGAGACAGAGAAAGAGAGAGAGCGAGAGAGAGAGGAACATCGATGTGAGAGAGACATCGACTAGCTGTCTTTTGTACACGCTGGGACCGGGAATCAAACCCGCAGCCTTTTGGTGCATGGGATGGTGCTGCAAGCAACCGAGTCACACCGGCCAGGGCTTTCTTTACATTTTTAGATGGTTGAAAACAAATCATTCATGACAAGTAAAAGTTATATAAAATTCATATTTTAGTTTCTAGAATTAAAGTTTGTCCAGAACACAGCTATGCCATTCGATGACCTATTGTCTCCAGCTGCTTTTGAACTACATGGCAGCATAGCCAAAACAAGAGACTGTATGACCCGTACAGCCAATAATATTTCTATCTGGCCCTTGACAAAGCTTGCCCACCTCTGATCTCATTTACTTGGCAATAAGACTTGACCCAACTGGGTGCAAGGCCGTTGATACTTGTTATGTATCCCATTTGGTGCAAATGATCACCTGTTTCCTGGCATAAATACTGTGTTTGAGTGCATGGCTGCTTTGGTCCCAGCTGAGGGTGTTATGTCCTAGGTGGGACAGGCACTCTATAGCCTTTCTACGATCTCAAAATATCCTGATTTTGAAACACGCCTGCTTGTAAAGGCTTCAAATGAGGGAGCACGGACGTGTATTAACATCCTGCACCTGACAAAGCTGGCGACTGAAAAGTGAAGCAACTAGTTTATGGCTCATCCCAAATTGATGGACAGAGACTTAAATTCCAAAATGGTTTCCCCTTTGACTCCAGATTCACGCTGGATGCAATCGGGTCACCCCCCACGCCTCCGCTGCAGCTTCCCCGTGCAAGACCGGTGCCTCTGCTCGCCCGCCCGCTGGCCCGCCCGCCCCGGGGGCGACACCTAGGAGAGGGGAGACCCACCGACAGTCTTTCTCAAACTCCTTGGACTCGTCGGTGCAGTGGAAGAACTTGCCCTTGAACAGCTGCACGGCCACCACAGCAAAGATGAACATGAACAGCATGTAGACAATGAGGATGTTGAAGACGTTCTTGAGAGAATTCACCACACAGTCAAACACAGCCTGATGGGTGGGGTTGAGAGAGGGTGTGAGGGGCCGGGGGCCTGCCTGACCTCTGCCTCCAGCAGCCCATCATACCAGAGTATTGTCATTATCCGCATTTTATAGAGCAGGACATGAGCCAAGTCAAGGTCACTCAGTTCTGAGAAGTGCGTGCTGGGGCTGGGCCCAGTCCTGAGAGTCTGTGTGCCTAAAATGCCCAGTCTCAACCCCCGGGAAGTGGAGACACTGCCCCCAGCCTCTCCAAGTCAAGTGCATGGCTCTTCAGGACAAGAGGAACGGCCCTCAATGGAGGTAATTTCGTGGTAACTTTGTGTCCCTGCCTCATGCCACTCCCTGTCCCCCAGCATCTGGAGTCCTGTCCTCCTCCCTTTTGTCCACTGAGCAGCTGGGTCCACTCTGGATTTGAGAGATGATTTAACGCGCCCAGGAGATTCTGCCCTGGGCAAGATGGAATCCTTCCATCCACTCCCAGAGAAGGTGGGGGTCCTGGTCTGGAATGTCCCCCACCCTGTTCTGCTTCTTATCACGCTAGGTGCTAACCATGAGTGGGCATCCAGGGTCCCTGAGCCCTGCTGGAATTACAGGCTAACTTGGCCAGCCTTCCCCAGGGGGAGAGTGTGCATAGCTCTCACGGGGCTTTCAAAGGGGGCTGTGACCTGGGAAATGGCAACGAACCATTGCACCAGATACTGCTGGAATTCCACTTTTACATTCAAAAGGCAGCCACGTGTCATCTCTTTTCACATTCCTCAACGTATTAGCATTCATATCAATACTTCCAGAATCATGGCGGTGGGGGGCGGGGGTGGGGCACACCCCCCTGGTGATGGTAGACGTATTTTTAGGTCCTATAGGAGCCCGACGCTAAGGACCACTGAATCACGTGGTAACAAAGTTATTCCTGATCCAATTCTCTTTCAACCCTTTTCAATGGAGAAAATCTTCCTTAGTTGCTACTACATTAACTCCTAACATTGATGCTTTTCCTTTTAACCAAGAAAGAGCGGCATCCACGCTGAAGGCCTGTGTCAGGTAACTGTATTTGGTTAGATTTTAATAGCATTATCTTATGTTATTTTGAGCAGATATTTAATTTTACCTGCTGTTAACAGTGGGTTCTGGTTTTCCAATTTGAAAAACTGGAGATAGCATTTCCTTTTAAAATAAATCCACTTAAGTAAAAAAAAAACAACAAATGATTTAAAGAAACATTAAGAGATAATGCCCTCAGGTGGAGCATAAATTGAAAAGATGTGCTCAAATGACTATGCTTCATTTCATTTCTTTCCTTCTTTTTTGGAATGATAAGCTTTTGGGGAATGCTATTACATGATATTTTGGAACAGAAGATTGGAGTCTAGAACAGGTAGTTGAAAAGTCCAAGGTTATGTAGGACCAGAAACCTAGTGTGCTGCTTCCCAGATTAGGGTTATACCCTGTTTTATCCACACGATGCCTTCACGTGAATTAGGAAAAGAGATTCCGACCTTGCAGGAGACATTTCATCTAATGGAAAAGTGCCATAATACGAAGATTTTGTTAGATCCACTTTACTGCCCTCTGCTGGAAGACTGTGGTAATACACATATCCATATAGTCAAACCTCCGCGAGGAAGTTATCAGCGCCCCCTTCCAATGCACTACCCTTGAGCAGTGGGCAACCTGCTCAGCTGTACATGGCAACCCTGCCAGGCCTCCCACACGCCCCAATCTCACCTTGAGCTTTGGCAACCGCTTGATGGTTTTAAGAGGTCGTAGCACCCGGAGGACTCGGAGAGACTTGATTGTGTTGATGTCCTTTCCTTTGCTGTTGCCACTGTGGAAGGAGGTTAGGGTGGGGAGAAGGGAAGAGAGGGAGTGGAGGTCAGGCTGGGTGGTGGGTGGCCCACAGCTCCACGGGACCCCACCCTTGGAGTCCGGGGTGAGCCTGGCACAGCCCTGTCCTTGCTGGGAAAGGGTGGCCCAGCTTCCTGCTCTGTTTGGGCTCAGGAGCCAGGGAGCAGACGGCCATCTGCAGCTCTGGGGTCGGGGCTTGTTAGAGTCCCTCCACCATTTGTCTGGGCCCGAGTAGCTGGCTGCCCCCGTGTTCGCTCTGTGGGGGGTGGGGGGGGGGCTTGGCGAGCTCTCAGAAAATAAGATTTTTTTCACCCTTCCGACAGGATTCAGGAAACGTTTAAGGCAGCCCTTGAACCAACACATCCCCCCACCCCACCCTCAGTATTCCCTGAGTCCACAGGAGTGGCAAGCAGCTGCCTCATTCTTCCAGGGGCTCTCCGCCCACCTTTGTCAGACAGCTGCAAGGAGGTTCGGTGCACTGGGTGTGAGTCTTAGTAGTGCAGACCCCGGGGAGGCCAGGACGCCTTTACCCAACCAGGACTCAGGCCTCCCGAGAGGAGGGCATTGGGTGTGGCCATTGCGGCTTGTGGTGAATGGTACATACCACCCACCCAGTCACCCAAGCCACAGGCCCGAGTCACGTTTCACTTCCGGCCCTCCATCCCCAGCGGTGGCCCTCCAAAACATCTCCGCCATCCGTCCCTGGCCACCATCTTAGGCTGGACCCCCACTACCCATCTCCCGGCCTCCTCCTCCACTCCCTGCCTCTTCTCTGCACTCGGTGTTCAAAGCCAATGACTACGTCTGTCTCCTGCTCAGAATCCTCCTGGAGCCTCTGACTCCTAGAAGCGTGGCACTCGAGGCTCTTCGAAATCTAGCCCGACTTACCTGAACCTTTGCATTCTCATCAACTGCTGTGCACCCCAGGCCCCAGCCACACTCTTTGGCCGCCATTTTTGCACAGACTGTTCTCACTGCTAGACACGCGCACCCCGCACTTCTGCATCACAGGGGTACGCCGCCCCGAAGGTCAGGGTGCATGCCCCTCCGTCCAACAGCCTTCCCTGTCTGCCTCTGCCTTCTGTCAGGCCTGAATGCTGTTTCAGATTCATCTTTCTGTTTTTGCTTTTGGCTTTAGACAGAAAACCTCTCAAAGGCTTCGACTGTGATTTATTCGTCTATGTGTTCATTTCCCCTTTAATCTTGGTTTTTGTCCCAGCGCCCAGCGAACACCTGGTCTGTGGTCTCAGGACACATGTGAGTGGGTTCAGATCAGAGACCCTTGGTGGGGGAGGGGGGGGCTGTCGGTCTCTTAGCAATCATCGTCCTACAGTTACCTCCTGGATCATAGATAGAGCTCTCCCAGAGACCCCCGCCTTGGTATGTCTGGGTATCCAGGTGCAGAAACATAATTCTCCACACCATTTGCTTTTTTAGAGCTCCCTCTCTCCTTTTTTTTCAGGGAATAAAGAGGAGAGCTGGCCATTAGCTATGCTCCAGGATTCAGCAGCCTCAACACGTGTTTTCTCTTTTAAACCGAAGTCATCATTATTCTCTCAAGGCTGTGCCCCCACAGCCTGAGACACAGTTTAGGAGAGTCGCTGAGATCATTTTAGACAGAACAGGGACACAGTTAAAAAAACTGGATCATGCAGGGAAACAGTTATTTTTTCTTTAAGTGTCTTTCAGGTCTCCTGCTCTGGTCAGAGAGGAAGCCTCTGGTTTGTGCTCTAGATCCGTAACGCCTTCCTGGTGGGCGCTCACGGACCAGCTTTCTGAACAAAGAACGCTCACGCAGCTTGAATGCAACGACTTGCAATGCAACTGTTTCATTCCAGTTGGCTTCACGTTTGCAGTTGTGGTTCTGTCTGAGGTTAATAACACTGGTTGTAAGGGGATGATATAAAGTTTCTGAGCAAGACAAAAATGAAGTTGAGACGATGTGTTGGGGGAAAAACGCTAAGCAACCGGGTGTCTAAGTTGCGTGTGGAACCGGCTAAAATCTTGATGTGCTGAATGGCTAATGTTTGGGAACACGCTTCCTGGGGTACATCCACTCATCTGAAAATGACTCCATGGCCATTGTGGGGGGTCTGTCTCCCAGGAGACACTATGCCCCCTAGAAAAGCTGAGAAACAATCCTCTTACTGAGGCACCGAGAGGAGTGTTTCTGGCCGTGGGGCTCCTGAGCGCGCAGGAGTAGCTTGATGAAGGTGCTCTGACAGAAGACAACCAGATTTTAGAACCACTTCGCATAGTGTAGACACTCCTGGGGGGAGGTACTCTCTCCTCTCAGATCCCAAGTCCAGCTGTTTCGACCGTTCACCTGTCTCTCATCTGGGAGGTGGACACTCTCATTCCCCGGGTAACTACCACCCGGGTCAACTGTCATATTGAAATCAGACCCCGGGGAGGTGCCCCCACCCCCTTTCTGTTCTCCACCAAGAACTGGGCTAACGGTGGTCATGGGGAGAGGCAGTGGCCATGACCCCTCAGGGTGCCTCCTCCTTGGGGAGCAGGCTGAGGGGGGCTCTGGTCGATGCAAGCGACAGGACAGCAGCGAGGACGCAAGGCCATGGAAACAGGCCCAGAACCAACACGGCTGCACCAAGGCACGGAGAACGAGAAACAGGAGAGAGAGAGAGAGAGAGAGAGGGAGAGAGAGGACTTTACCGTGTACTGCTCCTGGTGAGGTGGCGTCGGAAGGAGAGACAGATCGTAAGCGGCCTCAGAAGAAAGAACATAGAACACGCACATACACACACACACCTGGGCACCCCTTGCCCCGCCTTTGCACCGGGAGGGGCAGCCTCAGGCTCGTGGCTCCAGCTGATGTCCATCCTTCCATCCGGAAGCCGCCCCCCGTTCAGTCCCCTGCCCTTGGCAGGCCCCTGGCATTGCCCAAGAACACCAAGAAAGCCAAATTTCCAAGTAGCAGGACAGCCGGAAGGTCATCAGTTACCACTGAAGGTCACTGCCAAGAGCTGGAGAAACATTTTTTCTCCAGAGGTTCTGGTGCTGGAAGGTTTGAGAGGGCTGTGGAGGTTCCGAGCTTTGGGGCTGGGAGTCCTGGGTTTAAATCCCAGCTCTGCTCCTAATTATTGTCCTCATCTGTAAAGCAGGCCTTTGGGACCCTGACGGTCAATGAACAGCAGCTGTGGTCTTGGCTTTATCCCCTAAGTTATGAAGAAAGGGTCGGCGTGGAGTTCCAACCCGGGATAAAATTCAGCGCGACTCTCAAGGGCCCTCCGAGGAAATGCGGGCCAGGGAAAGCTCTGGATGCCAGGTAACGGCCCTCGCACAACTCATCAGGCTCGGTCTCGCTGGAGCCTCCAGCCCTGACGGGAGATCAGGGTAAGACAAACTCGGCCACCAGCCAAACTGGGGAAGCCCCACTGCCAAGCAGATCCTCTACGGAATTTCCCACCCATCACCCCTTTTGAAGTGAATACTGTTAAAAAACATATAGAATGGCGTAAATACCTACGAACACTCCTATGGGTTTCCCTTCCCCTCCCCTTTTCCATGAGCTCAGTGGTTCTCAAAGCTCAAAGTACCTAGGAATTGTTGCATGTGTGGAATTGCGTAGATTCTCCTTTATAGATTATTAAGGGAATCATTCAATAACAGTGATTTCTACTTAATACGCTGACTTTAAGAGTAACGTGACTCTTCTAAATGTCTCTGCGTCTACCTGCAGGAAGATGACGCCATTATGCCCATTGCCCTGATGAGGAAGCTGAGGCCCAGGGAGGGAGAATGACTTGCCCTGGGCCATCTAGGTGGGAAGAGGCAGACTGAGATTTAAACCCAGGTGTGTATATCTTGTGCGCTAGTCTTCCGTTCCATCGCACACAAGGAAAACAATGCCTTCAAGGGGCGGGGGCTGTTTTTGAGAACGGGGGTAAAAAAAAGTGGCAGTCTGAGGGCTCCTTCCTTGGCTTCCTGGCAGTTCAGCTCCTGGGCATGCAGGAGCGGCTTGATCAAGGAGCTGCACCAGCTGTGCTGGGTGGTCTTGAGGGAGGAGTGGCAGCACCAGATGGACTCTTGGCAGTGAGGGCAGGATTGTGATCTGCCAGCTGCTGAGAAATGTCAGTTGGTCGCCCCGATGCATGGGCACAGAGCGTGATTTTATGTGTGATGACTCATGAGATGGTGCATTAATGGTGGTCACATGGACATGGCACGTGGTCAGTGGATGGAGCAGGACGCACACACACAGATACTCGGGCGAGGTGCAGGAGGGGTGGAAACTGTTAGGCAAGCTTCGACACATCCCTTGGAGGACCACAGGGATTATTTCTCATGTCCGCATCGGGCCCACAATCACGGCACCGGAGCAGAATCCTTGCCTCCACCCCAAAGGCCAGAACAGCAAGATTCCTTTCAATGAGGAAAGGAACAGCCTCGTGCCCTCTTCCCCTGGATTTCTAGGGCCTGTCGGGCCCTCCAGGGACCCAGGCTGGCTGGGCTACCAAGTCTGATTGTGCCAACTTCTGAAAGCCTTCGTGACCGGGGCCAGGAGACGGACAGCAGCCCTGAATCTGACAGCAGAACTTGACTTAGTGATCTCGCTGGACTCATTTCCCTCTGGGCCTCGGTTTCCTCATCTACAAAATGGGGATACTAAGGGTTTCCCACGAGAGGCTGTCATGAAGATTACATACATGGAGACTGTATCATTATTATCAAGGCGAGTTTCTTGATTTTATGGGGGAAACTGAGGCCCAGAGTAGCTAACAGACTTGCACTTCTGGAGAGAAACCAGACAGATCTGCAGGAACCTTTTTCTAAAACAATAAGGGTACCCCAACGCTTGCTGGGGTTCTCAGCCTTGTGTGTGACGAGACCGGCACACAGGGCAGATAAAGCAAGTGAAATGATCAGACAGAAGAGAAGCAAAGGACTCTGGGGCTCGGCACTCGGGCCGAGATCCCTCGAGCATCCTCTGCTCCTGCCAACGCGCCATCCATCTAGTGACAAGACAGTAAGCAACGTCCTCATACAGCAAGAGGCCTTCTCAGGCAAAAAAGGTCAGAACCCTGCCACCAAGGGGAGGATTCTAAAGCTTTTCTGGGGGTAAAAAGTAGCAGCGCGAGGGCTCCTTCTCTGGCTCTCTGGTGGCTTGCTCCCCTGGTCGTGCAGGAGTGGCCTGATCAAGGTGCTCAGCCAGCTGCGACAGGCCTGTAGCCCGGACCTGAAGGAGGGACGGCAGCGCCGGGCGGGTCCTTGGCAGTGAGGTGGGGGCGCATGTCTGGTTGGGGTCTCCAGGCCCATCTCTCCGTCCCTACGCCCATCATATAAAGGTGCCCCCGTCATGGCTCTTCCAAATCCCCATGAGAGCCCCTGGCACTTGTTGAGATTCCACTGGCAGCATCTCGCTCCCCCCAGTTCTTCCGATACCTACGGGCCCACTGAGGCTCACAGGATGGTCTTGCATCTCTGTCCAGACCCTCTCCTTGCATAGGATTAGGAAAAAAAAAATCTAAACAGGGATTTTCAAGGTCATAAACTGGCCGGCTTTATGCCTGGAGCGACTTCATGAAGCCAGTTTAAAAGGTCGATGCTACGAGGTTGCCAAATTTCTGTGGGCTCATTTAGAACGCTTTTGTATAACTTTACACAGAAAAAACCCCTCAAAAAAAAAATTTGCTCCCTGTGGCAGATTCTTTTGCAGCGCAAAGTCATTCTGCTGATTGGTTTTCGGTGGAAAAATAACTTTGTCTGCGCAGGTTAGGTTTGTTTAAAGTGGGCCCGAACTACGGGCCCGGGGGCCGGCGGCCGCTTACTGCAAACTGCAGTCAGTCACGGCAAAGGCAAAAGCTCCGTGGCTGAAAGGCTCGCTCCTGGGTCTTTGAAGGCCTCCCCTTCCCCAAGTTGTGGGGGTTGCCTTGAGGGATGGAGGCGGGACAGGGCAGCAGGAGGTCCCGTCCTCAGAGCTGAAGCACATCAGCTTCCACAGAGGTCAGCGGGGAAGAGCCAAGGGTGAACTGATCAGGCTTCACTTTGACTCCGCCACACCCACTGGTGGCTACGGAGGACAAACCCACCGCCGCCCAGGGCACAGCTGGCAACGCCAGGCTGTGTGTGAACGGATGGATGTGACTCACAGGCCCTCCCACCTCAACCCAAGGCTCCCCTCCCCTCACCATGTGAACCCTGGAGCTGCCAGGCAGCGGTCATCCCGGTCATCCCGGAGGACTTGAGGGAGTGTGGCAGGGGTGCCCTGCCTGAGCTGCCCCTACCCGTCGTGAAGACCACGCCCCCGTCACCGGGAGGAGGGGGCTGGGTCTCCTGATGCCCGAGCACATGGTGGAATGTCTGCCTCCTCCAGGCCACACTCAGGTTAGGCAGAGGACAAGGATCCCATCACCGAAAGATATGGGCCAGGGTGGGGGGAGGAAAAGGGAGAAAGAGACAGAGAAAGAGAGGTGGAGGAAGAGAGGGAGGGTGGGAAATAGGGGAAGAAAGCTAGCAGGAGAGGGAACGAGAGAGAACAAGAGTTAAAAGGGGACGAGAAAGAAGGAGAAAGTGAGAAACTGGAGCAAGGGAGGGAAGGGGATTGGAGAGGGGCTCACTGCAGGCTGAGGGCAATAAAATGTCTGGCTCTTCCGCAAGACTGTTTTTAAAATAATCTCTCCCATTGCCCTAATACTCAAATAAATAATCACTTAAGAAAGGGGAAGGGCCCTGACCGGCATGGCTTAGTTGGTTGAGTGTTGTCCTGCAAAGTGAAAGGTCACCAGTTCAATTCCCGGTCAGGACAAATGTCTGGATTGCGGGTTTGATCCCCGGTTGGGGGTGTGTGAGAGGCAACTGATTGACATTTTTCTCCCTTTCTTTCTCCCTCCCTTCCCCTCTCTTTAAAAATAAAGAAATAAAATGTTTAAAAAAGAGGAAGGGAGACAAGGGGGGAGAAAGGAAGAAAGAAAGAAAAGGAGTGAGTATAGCAAGAAAGAGAGCAGAGAGAGAAAGATGGGGAGACAGTAGAAGTTAAAGGAAAAAGAGGCTGGGGAGTGCTGGCCAGAGTCAGAACTATAATCACCCTCCTGACCCTCATGGCGCCTCTGCACGAGCTCAGAGGCGTCCCCAGCCCTGGAGCTTTCTTGCTCAGCGAACACAACTTGACCTCATTGCATTCCCAGGGAAGAATCTGACAGTGGCCCACTTCAGTCCTTAAACTGGAAACAGGCCATCGCTTTGGCCCTCGTGACAAACCAAGCCCTCGCTTTCGGTCAGGGGCCCATTCGAGCACCCCCTGCAGACCTGCTAAGGGAGCCCGGAGCCTGGGGCAGAGAGGGAGCCCCTGGTTTATTGCTGTGAGGGGTGACGTAGGTCACAGCGCCTCTGAGACTCTCCTTTCTGGGAACGAGCTGCTGTGATGGGCACAGACAGGGACCCCCAGAAGATTTGTTTCTGGAATAGGGGCTGTTGGTTCTTTTCATTCTGACCCAAACGCCTACAGCTTGAGGAATATACGCTGTATGCTTAGGGCAGGGCCCTACGAGCTAATGGCTGCTCAGCCCTTGGGTGCCACCTCGGCGTGGCCACCCAGAACTTGGGCCCCATCTGGGATTGGCTGCTCAGCCCTTGGGTGCCACCGTGGAGTTGCCTGAAGCTGCACGGCCCATCTCTAGGCCACGAGTCCTGGGATGACCAGGAGAAGCAAAAGACACACAAGGGGAGTCACCGAGTCTACAACTATGGGGCCGTCAGGCACAGGGTGGGGGTCTGAATTCTCATGCACGTTTGTTTCCTGATTGTCTTTTTAGGGGCTCCCCAAAGAGACAGCAGTTTGGGTGGAGCTAATAGAGCAGAAGGAAGATGGAATGTCCTGGCAAGGCTAGTCTACGGAAAGCAGCAGAGCGAAGGGGCGTGACGTGAGGAGGTAGAAGGTGGGGTCCCTTCTCCTTCTTCCTCCACGGTGGACGTCATGCAGAAGCCAGTCAAAGCTCTTCCCAGTGGCATGCGACGCCCACCACCCCGAGCCCACGCTCTCCGTCTCCCCACCGCGAGAACACGCCCTCTGACCCAGTGGGTGGCCCCAGGCTGGGGAAGGGGACTGAAGAGGCAAGCGGAGGCCTCAGGAAGAGACTTACGTGAAGGCAAAGGCCACCAGGGCCCCACTGACCACTATGAAGTCGAGAATGTTCCAGAGGTCACGAAAGTAGGCGCCCTGGTGCAGGACGAGCCCCAGGTCAATCATCTGTGGGGATGGAGGAGACAGTGCTCAGGTCCCTCAGCCCCACCCTGGGCAGCAGCCCCCACCCCTCCAGGGGCTCGGGTGCCAATGGGATCACTTCATCCTGCAGGGATGCGACAGAGGCCAGAGGACTTGGGGAGGACAGAGAAGCCCCCGCCCAGTGAGAGCTGGCCCCTCTCCATCTCATGAAAGGCAGCTCTGGCTTGCTGGTTCTTAGGCCCAAACCTTGGGGTCCCCTCTTGACTCCTTTTTGTGTTATGCCCCACATTGGGTCCACCAGCAATCTTTGCTGGTTCTGCCTTCCAAATCTTCCAAAAACCTACCTACTTCTTGCCACCATATCTGCTACCACCCTAGTCGGACGGGCGAGCTCAGTCACCTGCTCCTCGTTTTCTGGCTCCCAGCCACCCTCCCTCCTCTGCTCAGAACCCTCCATGGCCCTCATTCACTCCGCCCTTTCCCTCCAAGTCTGTCCTCTCCGCAGACAACAGAAGGCGACTGTGAGCACATGGGTCCAGTCATGACCCTCTGCGGCTCCCACTCACCTGGGGTAAAAGTGGACGTCGTCCTTGTGGCCACCAAACCCCTGCATGACCTGTCCCTGCACCTCCCTGCTCTCACCTCCCTGCTCGGGCTTCTCCTCTCTGCTTGCTCAGTCTTTCCAATCACACCGGCCTCCTCACTGCTTGTCAAACACACCAAGCATTTCTAATGCCCTCCTGCGCCAGGGGGCCATTCTCGAGAGTGCAGAATTCCTTGGCGCTCACCTTGATCACCATCTCAAAGGTAAAGACGCCTGTAAAAACGTAGTCGAAATATCGCAGCACCTGCGGGGCATAAGAACAAGGGGACAGTGGGTCATTGGCTTGTTCCAGCAGAGCCCATGTGAACCCAGCGATGGACCCCTGGGGTGCACGGCCTTCAGCAAAGTCCCCAAGGAGGAGAGTCTTCCCCCAGAGGAAGTAACTCAGCTGCCCTGCACGGCTGGGCAGGGCGTGCTCCGCACAAGAGTCCCTCCCACTTTGTCTCCTAGTGTAGATGTATATGTTGTGAAAGAAAGTGTCCAGCAGAGGGCAGTAAAGTCCTAACAAAAAAGTCACTCTATTAGGCTGGTTTGCTTACCAAAGGACAGGGGGCCTTTTTTATTTGCCAAGACCAGGTGGTTTCTACCTGGGCGAACAATGTCCTGCAGCCTGGGTCCTCTCCAGGGCACACGATAGCACATCTCTGGTGTGACGCTGTTGTGCGGATGTGATTGTGTAGGCGCAGTGCCTCACACGAGGTTAAACGCAGGTAGTAGGAGAACGCTATCAGGTTCTTGTTGAAGTAAGGGCTGATAATTACAGAGCAC
This sequence comes from Mormoops blainvillei, assembly GCA_004026545.1. Taxonomy (NCBI): domain Eukaryota; kingdom Metazoa; phylum Chordata; class Mammalia; order Chiroptera; family Mormoopidae; genus Mormoops; species Mormoops blainvillei. Next base: position 16,594 of record PVJD01005803.1, read on the forward strand.
CGCCCCCAGAGGGCGACAGAGCACCTCGAGTCAGGTCAGGGACCTTCTCCTCTCTGTGGAGAGCCCTCTGTGGCTCTCACCTCACTCCAGGTAGAAACCAAAGTTCCCCCAAGGGCCCCAAAGCCCTGCATGATCTGCCTGGTCGCCTCCCTGCCCTCACCTTCTCTCTCTCTCCCCCTTGCTCTCTCAGATCCTGCTACCTTGGATGTCCTCACCTCAGGGCCTTTGCACAGCCTGCTCCCCCCGTCTGAAATGCTCTTCCCCATGTCCCACCTGGTTCTTGCTCTCTCCTCCTTTGTGGCTTGGTTCAAATATCACCTTCTCAGTGAGGCCCTCTCTGACCGCCTGCTTAAAACGCCACTGCCTGCACTTGCCATCTTCCTTCCCTAGTCCCTCCTCCACCATCCCCTCCAAACTATCATTTTCTGGCAAACCCTTGTTACAATTATTAATAAGCTCATTGTGCATCCTCCCCACGCCAACGCCAGCCCCGAGGGCAGGGATGTTTGTCTGTCCCTAGGACAGGGCCAGACATGCAGTACGCGCTCAGGAAGTGTGTGCTGAGCGAATGTAGCGGAGCTGTACCGGGCCCTGCAGGAGCTGGCCTCTGTGGTCTTTGTGGCCACAACTCACATTCACTTATGTGTGGTGCTTAAAGGGCCACCAGGGACCGGCGTGGCCAGGGGACTGACTTCGTGGAGCGAGCAGCAGGCACAAGGGGCCGGGAGGGGCTGGGTGGGCAGAGGAGCTGGTGGGGAGAGGGCATTTCAGGAGCGCCGAGCAGAGGGGCTGGCATGGCCGAGAAGACCTGGCGCTCCGCGAGCTCTGGGGGGGGCAGGGGCCACCTCACGCCCTGTCAGTCCCTGATGTGTGCCCCGTGCCTGGAGCACAGCAGTTGCTCATTAAGTGACCACTAAATAAAGCAACGAATGGAAGGAAGGGAGGAGGGACGGGCAGGCCAGGTGGGCAGGTGAATCAAATTCTGGAGAGCTGAGGAAGCTGGGTAAGAAGAAGTCAAGAGTTCAGTAAATCAGATTCAACTGTATCTCATACTTAAATCCTTTTGACCTATATAAATGGCAATTTTCTGTGGCTCAGCCTAATCCAAAATGGTTCTCAGTCTCATTTATCACAGGGGCAACATAAATCAACGTCCCCACGAGATCCATTCCACACCCACCAGGTCGGCCAAATGAAAGAGCCGCCAGCATCAAGTGTTGACAAGACGGTGGAGCAGGAGGAGCCCCGTACGCTGCCAGCACCACTGTCGCAGTAAACATCTGGTCACATCGAGGGCGTCCAACCAGTGCAAATCCTCTGACCTAAAAACTCTGTTTCTGGCTTTACACCCTGGGGAAAGCCATGCCCGGGTGCCCCAGGGACATGTCAGGGGTGGGAGTGTGGCGATGGCATTCATTCTAAAGTGGGGACCCTCCAAAGGTTCCTCAACAGGAAGGTGGATAAACGAATTCCACCACACGACGCAACATTAAACGGAGACGGAAAAGCTGTCTACCCAGCCGCTACCCAGCCGCTACCCAGCCACACACGCTCATCTGATGGCAGCCGCGACGCTGGGGGACAGGGGCATTAGTGTTTAGTGTTGGAAAGAGGCACAGATAAAATCTAGCATTTAAAGGCGCAGGTGCAGGTGGGAAAACCAGGGAAGCTAAGAAATGCTCCTTCCAGAAGACGGGGTGCGGTTACCTCTGAAGTAGTGCGTTTTGGGCTTGTCGCTGTCGACATTTGGGGAAGGCTCGCTTGCTGTAGGGAGCTGCCCTGGGCACCGTAGGGCGATGAGGGGTGTCCCAGGCCCCTCCCACCCAGCCCCAGTCATGACCATCAAACACGTCTCCAGGTGTCGTCCTTGATAGTGAAACCCCCCTCCAGAGGGAAGAAGAGGGGTGACCGCATTGGCGCCAGAGGTTAGGGGTGGTTCTGTGTTGCCTCCTGTCCTGGTGGTGGTTATGTGGCTGTGTGCACATTAAAATCCTTGATGAATGGGTCGCATGTGTTTTCTGAGGCCTGCTCTAGTTTAGCTAATAGAAAAAAAGCTCGGGGAGGGTCCCAGAGCACCAGGTGGCCGTATGGGGCCACCGTGTTCTTGACAAGGGAAGGAGGGCTTTGAGGGGAGACGCTTCGGCTATGAGATGGAGGGAGGGGGCAGACGCTTTGCAAAACACCCCGCGGGGGCTGGTCAGAGCCCTGCCTGGGTTCTCAAAGCCCTGGGAGTTGCAGCGCCCCCACCCAACCCTTCACATCCATCCCCTCCCTGCAGGTGACAGAACCCTCTCTGGTCTCCTAGAGGAGGCAGAGGCTTGGCGGAGCCCTCTTAAAAGTCCCCCTCCTCAGGCCTGGGTCCCCGAGGCCCCTGGGGAACTGGGCACAGGGCTGAGTGCAGCCTCAGCCCTGCCCTAGAGCTAGTTTCCTCCAGAAGCCTTGTTCTAATTACTTCCTTCCACTCCTCTCCAGCCCCCCGCCCCTGCTGCAGGCTCCCCAGGAGGCCCGCCCGGCCTGCGCAGGATGGGAAAGCGCAAGGTAAGCTGCCAACAGGAGGCGTTGATTTATGGGGCCCTCCAGCCTCACCCGGCACCTAGCCTACTTAGCGAGGGTGGCAGGGCCTCACTCCCGGTCGAAAATGTACCTTGGGCACTGGGTGGGGGGGGGGCGGGCAAAGGGAACAGGGGCTGGGGAAGGAGGCATCCCTGCCAGCCCAGCCTCTGCCACGCCTTTGCCTGCCAGTGCCGTAGCTTCCCCTCTCAATCACTGGCACACGCTCGTGTCTGCAGAGAGGGCGCCGAATGAACGGGGATGACTGAAAAATGCAGCGGGAGCTGCAGGGGTGGGGGGCAAATTGGAATTCTGCTGTGTGACCGTGGACCAGTCACCTGACCTCTGTGAGTCTCAGTTTCCCCGACTATCCAATGCAGGAGCTTGGGAGGGCTGGCATGCCCTATGCCCCGGATGGTGCCTGGAACACAGCAAGGGCTCAGTTAACAGGGCCTGAGACACTGGACGCCCCCAAAGGGAGAGCTTTTTAGCTCTCCAAGACGCTAAACGTTTAGGCTGTGTTTCTGAGTGCAAATAACCCTCTTTTTCAAAACTCCGTGTCAGAACGGAAGAGTCTGCCTAGCGAGGCCTGGCTGCCTAGGGGACTGCCTCTGGAGCACCCCCTGCCTGAGTACACCCCACTTTCCACACAGGGAAAGCACAGCCCCACATCCTGTCGCCTCGGCCCCCCATCCCCCGCCGCGACCCGGGGCCCTCGCGGCTTCCAGCCGCAGCCGCTCTGGGCCGCTGCTTCTCCGCCCGGCACACAGAGCCGCCGCCTCTTCGAGGAACATCCTGCCCTCCGGCGCATCCCTGAGGAGCCGGAGCTCCCCCTCCGGACCGTCATCCCTGCCGCCAGGGCCGTGAACTTCAGAATGCAGGACACCGCGGCCTGAGACCGAGGAGCCGGGCGGGGGGCGGGGAGGACTCACGTTGTTCCGCGGCGCGTTGGGCTGCACGGGGTCCTCGGCCGCCAGGGCGATGCTGCTCATGGCGATGACCATGAGGATGCACATCTCGAAGTAGCGCAGGTTCAGGATGTAATGGCACAGGCGGCGAAGGCTGTTGGGGGCAGAGGAAACGCAGGGGTCCACTCAGACTGCAGACTCGCAAGCCCTTCCCTTCTGTTGCCTCCTCATGTCACAGGGCGCTACCCCAGATCTCTCACTCCCAAAGTGCCACACCCTGCAAACCATCAACCTCCTACACCTGGGGGTTTACAAGGGTCCCAAGATCCCAAGAAGGCAGGGGTGGGGGGCCCTCAGCTGGGGGAGATATTCTCATGCCCGGTTTCTAAGTTCTGATCACTCCCAAACAACTCTCTCGGAACATCTGATTCCCCGGTTGGACTGAAGAAATACTGTCCTCGATGCCGTAGCAGGGGTGTCCAGCCTGCAGCCCACGGGCTGCACGTGGCCCAGGATGTCTGTGAATGTGAATGAGGCCCAACACAAAATCATAAATTTCCTTAAAACCTTTTTTGTTTTTTCTTTGCTCATCAGTTTTCGTTCGTGTTTGTGTATTTAATGGGTGGCCCAAGACAACACTTCTTCTTCCAGTGTGGCCCAGAGGCGCCAAAAGGTTGGACAGCCCGGCTAGGGGATGGAAAGACTTTTTCATGCATAACATGTCCTATGGTCAAACAAAACTGGGGAACTCTGGGTTAAGCAGATCCTTTAAAAAAAGATTAGCTGAGTGACCCGAGGCAACTTCCTTACCCCCTCTGTGCTCTCACGTGTGAAGTGGTTATGAGGACAGGGCCTGACCCACAAGAATGTGGGGATCAAAGAGTTAGTGGCTCCAAATCGTTAGTTGCTTAAATTACGAACACGAGCCTTACTAGAGCCTGCAATATGCTGATGGAATAATGCTTAAGTACAATACTTTTTAAGCAGAACTAATAAAAATAAACACATCATAGGTGTGAGAATGGCAGCAGGGACTGGCGACTGAGAACGGGGGTGCTGGAGTTAGTCCGTGTGTCTCCGGCCCCCACTTGTTGCCGTCTGACTTTTGGCAGGTGACTTCACCTCTCTGGGCCTCAGTTTCTTCATCTGTCAAACGGGACTAAGTATAGTACCAATCCCATAGATTATTATGAGAATTTTCTTTTTTTCATTTGTAAGGCACTCAGAACGTGCCAGGCACAAAGCGAAAGGTCACGCAAGTATTGTATTTCTCTAGTAAAATAGGTGATGTCAACTAAATAAAAAACGAAAAAGTAAACGCACGGGGTGAGTCCCCAAGAGGCAGGTTAGAGAAAGTAGTTGCTCCCCACCCCGGTTACTTGATATGATTCCTCTTTGTTGAGAAGCATTTTGAGGGACCAGAGTTTCAAGAGATACCCTTTGGAAAAATGTGGTCCTAAAATAATGCGGAGCCACCCTGGCACTTGTGATAAATTTCTCTCCTCCATAATCCATCCCCCTGGAGGATGCCCAAGACAGTGGGCCTTTGGCCTCAGAGGACATCTGCCCCGAAGCCGAACTCCTGCGAACAGAGGCTCAGAGTGGAGGTCAGACACCAGGGCTGCCGCTCGCTCGCTGGCTCTCTCACTTGGTCCTGCGGGCTGTGCCCCAGGCTGCCCGTGCCAGGGGGCCACTCTCACGTTACAGACAGCGCAGATTTGATGCTTATGACAATGATTTTCTAGCTGACGGCAGGCGGGGCTTTGTCAACAAAATTGGCGCTTTCCGGTAAGTTTCTATCTTTTGTGACTCAAGACAAGGGCGTCATTTAAACATTTGCTTAACGCTTCCCTTATGGACTGAGCGTGGTCTTGGAGGCCACTGTCCCCCATTCCCCTCCGTCTGGGTCTGCTCTCTGGCCTGGCTCCCTCTGCGTGGCTGGGGGTCATACTCACGGGTTGGTCGTGGAGAGGATAAACATGGAACTGTAGGGGGGCATGGGCTTGGGGCCGTCTTCCCCGGGGTCGTCTTCCTCCTCCTTCTTCTCTTCCTCCTTTTTTGGCAGTGGGTCTGGGTTGGCGTTTTTGTTCACTGTTGGGACAAGAACCAACACAGCGCTCCCGCCACGGTCTCCCACAAGCCTCTGGGCTCCTGTTCACTCCCCAGAGCAGACATCAAGTGGGGGACACAGACAAACCATGTAATGTGTGCCAGGCACCATGTTACTCTGTTTAATCCTCACGTAACCGGAGGAGGTTGGCACTTTATGATCCCCATTTTACAGATGAGCAACCTGAGGCACAGAGAGGTGAAGCGACTTGCCTAAGGTCACACAGCTGGGATGAGGCAGAGCTGGGCTTTGAACACGGGAAGCCTGGCCCCAGAGGGCCGCCTCTCAACCAACCACTCTCTGGCTTTGTGTCTGGTGGGACCCTCACAGGATATTAACACAGACCTGCCCCCATCTAATGATGATCTTCATACTGTCACTTGGAGCAGGCTCGGTGAGTCCCAATAACCCCGCCTCACAGGTGCGGATCCTGTCGGTTTCCCCCAATTAACGCCCCTCTCCTGACGAGGGCGAGGGGCTGCTACCCTCCCAACATAGATTTTGCAGCTTTCCCTCGCTATGTGTCCATGGGCAGGCCAAGCCTCTCTGAGCCTCAGTTTCTCCATCTGCAAAATGGGAACAACAAGATCCATCTTGTAGGACTGTGACGAGCACTGAGAGAACAAACTCATGGAAATCTCTCGTGTGGAACTGACACTAGAGGAACTGGGCTACTGTTATGATCTTTGGAAATAACAGGCTCACTGGGTCATCTCCAAATTCCTAGTGCTTCTCTGGGCCCAATCTCAGACGGGATGCGGAGTGAGGGGGGCAGAGCTCGCAGCCCCTCGAGTGCCTAGACCTGCGCTGGGCAGCACTGAACTGCGGCCGGTCCCAGCGGGGATGAGCTGTGCACACAGAAGACACAGACTTCGAAGTCTGAGTGTGAGAAAAGGGATGTTGGGCAGCTTGTTAATAATTTTTAAAGTATCGATTACATGTTGAAATGGTAACACTGTGGATGTGAATAACATTTTGGGTTAAATAGAACTCGTTAGTTTATTTTACCCATTTCTTTTTTTATTGTTCATTCCTTTCTTTCCTTCCTCCCTTCTTCCCTTCCCTCTCTCTGTCCCTCCCTTTTCTCCTCCTTCCTGTCTTTCTGCCTTTAATATGGCTACGAGAAAGTTTAAAATTACACACGTGGCCTGTGTCACATTTCCTGCGGACAGTGCGGGCCTAGAGAATCATCTGACTTCCCCAAATCTCCATCAGAAGAATCCACGGCTCCTCAAATACGGTGGCTTCCTGGCTCTCCCGGGGGTGGGAGGGGACCCGGATGCAGGAACTATCATCGACCCTACCGAGCATGTTCGGGGCAACCACCGTGTGCATGTCATTTCATTTAACGCTCCCAGCAGGCTCGTGGGGCAGAAACTACATCAGTACTCATTTTCCAGGGGAAGAAACTGGGGCCAGAGAGGTGGGGTCATTGTCCAGGGTCACCCAGCTGAGCCTCCAGGGACTGAGCCCAGGGGCGCTGAGTCCCCGCCTAGCCACGCTCGAGGGTGGAGTCTCACCTTGGACTACAGTGTGGTTGAGTGGGGGCGGGCAGGCTGGGGGGATGTCCACCGTGGTGTGGTCGGGTTTCCTGGCAGTCTTAGCTGAGTTGGTCTGGGTGCTGCTGGGGTTGGTGACAATAAGGCTGTTCTCTGGGGTCTTGGGGGGGCCGGGGTTGGACGGGTTCCCCGGGTTGTTGGGCACCCGGCGACTGGCGGTGTTCTGGGGATTGGTGGCCGTGGCGGATGGGGCCGCGGCGGGGCCGGGGTTGGTGCTGTTGCCCATCTTGGCTGGGCTGTGGGGCAGGCCGGCGAGGCCGAGGCTGTCGCGGGGACTGGCCGACTCCGCGGTGGCCAGCTTGTTGTTCTTCATGTTGTCGATGTCCTCGGCCAGCGGCGGATCTTGGCGGCCCAGGTCCTGCTGGATTGGCCGGGTGGTCGACAGGTTGGGGCCCGACACGGGGACCCCAGAGCCCTGGGTGTCTCTGTGGAAGGCAGGCCAACGAAAAAGAACCCACAGCTGAGTTAGAATAACGGAGAGAACATGTCTGGGTCCTGCCTAAGACGCCCTCATTCAAGGGTACAGCTTGGACATTGAGACGCCATGTCCCAGAGCTCCCCAGCGCCTGACACTGGGATCCCTGGTCCCCACGTGTGTAACTGCCCACCTTCCCGGCTTTCAGTACGCCGCTCCTCCTCTCAGAGCAGCTGTTTCCTGGGGGATGACGAGTCAGAGGGAAAAGAACTTGCCAGAGCCTGAATCCACCCAACCCAAGGCTGCCAGACCTGCCTGCATGGCCCCATCAGCTCTCAGGCAGCACCGATACACAATGTTTCCAGGACTGGCAAGAACCGGCAAGGGGACACCATCTTTTTTTTTTTCCCCAAAAGCAATGAAAAAAAAAAATCCTCACTCGAGGATATGTTCATTGATGTTAGAGAGCGGAGAACAGACAGAGAAATGTGGACGTGAGAGACAAACATCGACTGGGTGCCTCCCGTATGTGCCCCGACTGAGGATCGAACCTGAATCCTAGGTATGTGCCCTGACCGGGAATAGAACTCACAAACTTTTGGTGTACGGGATGATGCTCCAATTAACTGCACCACCTGGCCAGGGCTCACGGAGCAGTTGGAGCTTTCCCACAGGGCGTGGCCCACAGCTGGTGGGTGTGGGGATCCTTGGTACTCGCTGTAATGGTCAAGAGTGTGGGCCAGCCTCTGTTCTATCCCCGACTCGTTAACTTCTTGAACAATCTTATCGGGCTGGGATCAGGACCGCTCCCATTATACAGATGAGGAAGCTGAGGCCTGGAGAAGCTGTCATACTAGAAAATGGTTGCGTCAGGCCCTCGCCATCACATACACTCACTCAAGAGACCAGAGTGGGCAAAAGACAGCATTCAAGTTGCACCCATTCATTTAACGCCCAGATGAGATGCAGTTGCAGGAACTGAAATTGCTGGACGACACAGGCCTGGCTCCCCAACCTGGAAGACTAAATCTATCTGACACTTAAAAATAAAAAAAAGCACCCTGGCTGGTGTGGCTCAGTGGACTGAGTGCTGGCCTGCGAACCAAAGAGTTGCCGTGTTCAATTCCCAATCAGGGCACACGTCTCGGCTGCGGGCCAGGTCCCCAGTAGGGGGCGCGCGCGAGGCAACCACACATTGATGTTTCTCTCCCTCTCTTTCTGCCCCCCTTTCTCCTCTCTCTAAAAATAAATAAAATCTTAAAAAAAAAAAGAAAAAAAAAGGCTGGTCTCCTCTGGAGGGCCTCCCACTGGCTAAGCCACTGGTGCCATCATCCTCATTTTGCTTTTGCATTTTAACTTGCAAAAGGCCATGGTTGTGTTTAGTAAGCAGAAGACAGACCAGGTATTTTATTTTCACACTTGTCTTTCTGAGGCTGCACAGGAAGAAGAGGGCAGGTCCAGGAGAATTTCTCACTTCTCCCACACACGAGTACGTCACAAGTTGACACCTGGTTTAGTCTCATCGATGCCACTTACCGGCTTGGTGACCCTCTGTGGTTTGAATAACCTCTCTGAGCCTCTCATCTTTAAAATGGGAATAATGGTAGCAGAACCTTCCCTGTAACTTGGAGATGAAAGCGAAGATCCCGGGGCTGATTAGCACTATAACCACAGGTGAGTTAGCTCTGCTTCTCACCCAGAACGTGGGCATGGGAAACTCACCGAGTCACTATGAGGAACGAATGTATGAATGAGTTGGGGGCTAGAAGTTACTCCCAGGCCTTGACATACAGTGGAATTTGCCCTGATAAGGCCTTAGCACTTGCTTGGGACCGGTGACCCTTTGTTCCTTTCAGTCTCTCCCTTTTGGACCCACAATGCTTTTCCTGCGCCTGCCTCAACATATTTTGGAAGCAGACAACCTGTTTTCTAGTTTTCAGGTTCACGGATGGAGGGGAATTTGAGACGCTTGAGGATATCAGGATGGGGAGAGCGTATTTTGTACATGGGCCGGATGTGAGTTTTGGGGTGGAGTTAGAGGCTGGACTCCGTGGGCTAAATGGTGGCCCCTCCAACCTATGAATGGGACCTTATTTGGAAAAAAGATCTTTGCAGATATAATTAAGTTAGGATCATGAGATGAACTCGTCCTGGGTGAGGGGTAGCCCTAAATCCAATGACGAGTGTCCTTAGAAGAGCAGAGGCGCACAGAGGAGAAGGCCCCGAGAAGATGGAGGTGGAGACTAGAGTGACACGTCTCTCAGCCAAGGGACGCCAAACACCAGGAACTGCCGGCAGCTCCAGGAGATAAACACTGTGTCCGGACAGAGAGTTTCAGCTGTAACGGTGTGGATTAAGTGGAATCAATTTGAAACCACAAATGGGTTCCTAATTCTAACCCCCTGCTGGTGTTTTTTTCAGATGTTGTCCATCAGGTGAAAATCTGGCTGGGAATATTCCCCCAGTTATATATGTTTAAAAATAAGTCTCCCTATTAAAAAACAGGCTGAGAGCTCTGCTACCCTTTCAAAGAGAATCTAAGTCCTACGGCCACCAGCCAGAGAGGTTGCACTAAATAACACCGCAGACCGAGAGCACGGCCTCATGCGTGGGACCAGGGGCCTCTTGTTCGGATGGAGAAGGGACCTGCGGGCCTCTGCTTTGCCTTGGTTTTGGTCCTCTGTCGGCTCCGTGTGTCGTGGAGTTTTAACGAGCTCGGCCGGCAGCGGCCTAATATCAGTCTCCCCAAGGTTTCATTCCTAAATGTTTCCAAGGAGAACCTAAAAGGGGCAGAAGACTCTGAAGTCAGGCCCCTCCCCCTTCCCTCTTGGGGATTTGCCATCATCTGCCCTGAATAGGCAGCTGGTTGCATAATGCCTGCCCTGCACCACATCTCTCTGCCAGCTGATCGCGTCAGCATCCCTCTGCCAAGGGCTGTGGACAGCCTGCCTGGGGCCTGCGCGGGGCCCTGGACCCAGAGGTGGGCTTGTTTCCTTGTGCCTCCACGGTTCTAAGGACCTACATGCATTTACTTATTGAATCCCCATGACAACCACCATTGCAGGTGGTGTGATGATCAGGCCCATTTTAGAGATGAGGAAACTGAGGCCCAGGGAGGCAAGGGCATTTGCCCAGTATGGCCCAGCTGGCAAAAGGAAGAGCTGGACTCTAGGCCTAGAGATTTTAATTTACAGTGCCACTCAGTATAGGAAAAGGGGGGCGATAGATAATTTGCGGTGCATGGAATGGGGTTGCGGAAGGGACTGGCTAAGGCTCAGTGGGGGTGCTGTAAGAATCAGGGTGTTAAAAAGGATGAAGCGCCCCCTCCCCCTACTTCCCCAAGCAGGATAAACTGTGAGGCTCAGGAGTCCAGTATCTTGCTTCTTGCTCCTTTTGGGCAGTGGGTTGTCACCGTGGGGAGCGCAGGCGGAGCTACTATGCAAAGAGCTGAGATGTTAATTCTGGGGGTGGGAGGCCTGCAGGTCTGGGCAGAGTCCCCTGTGCTCAGTCAGCCTAGCAGAGTCCCACCTGCTGCTTGGCTGCTGTGGGGGGTGGGGGGGCGGCGGACACCGTAACCCAGGTTTGTTCTGGGAGACGGGGAAAGCCGCATCCTCGCTCTGGTTGCCCTGGGGTGCCACTGGCGTGGGGGACCTGAGGCCAGCAATGACTGGGTGATAGGAAACAGAATATGCTTCCCCTCACTGTTCACTGGGGAACCTGGAGGAGAAGGGGGGTACGAGTGGGGGAGGCGGAGGGAACAGAAAGACAACAATCACGTATATTATCAATACTCCGGAGAACGAAAAGCACAGAGTGCGTCTCGGAAAAGGAGGGACGAGAGGAAGAGCGCAGGAGGTGCCGCTCTCAGGGAGCGCCACTGGCTTCGCCGAGCCGTGGAAAAAGACGTGGAATGTCTTTTTACTGTATTATATTCTTGAAGAAAGTTTTAACTTTGTCGTTCTTATTTTCCTCAAAGCAGATGCATGGCTCAACCTTGGATTTTTTTTTTTTTTTT
>PVJD01005803.1:28250-109013 GCA_004026545.1 Mormoops blainvillei
GGGGGGGGGGGGGGGGGGGGACGGGACGGACACACACACACACACACACACACACACACACACACCCCCCGTAACCCAGGTTTTTTCTGGGAGACGGGGAAAGCCGCATCCTCGCTCTGGTTGCCCTGGGGTGCCACTGGCGTGGGGGACCTGAGGCCAGCAACGACTGGGTGATAGGAAACAGAATATGCTTCCCCTCACTGTTCACTGGGGAACCTGGAGGAGAAGGGGGGTACGAGTGGGGGAGGCGGAGGGAACAGAAAGACAACAATCACGTATATTATCAATACTCCGGAGAGCGAAAAGCACAGAGTGCGTCTCGGAAAAGGAGGGACGAGAGGAAGAGCGCAGGAGGTGCCGCTCCCAGGGAGCGCCACTGGCTTCGCCGAGCCGTGGAAAAAGACGTGGAATGTCTTTTTACTGTATTATATTCTTGAAGAAAGTTTTAACTTTGTCGTTCTTATTTTCCTCAAAGCAGATGCATGGCTCAACCTTGGATTTTTTTTTTTTTTTTTACTAAAAGTGCCTGAATATTCATAAAGTTTTATTTCCAGTGAGCGTTAGAGCCAAGTGAATAGTGCCTCTCCTGGCCGGGCATCTGACCCGGGTATTAATGAGGGAGTGCGCAGAGCCCTTCTGGTTTAGGGGCCCGACCTGCTGAGCATTTTCGTGTAAAAGTGGGGAGGGGCTTTCTTCCTCTGGAGAACAGGGGGGCACAGGGGCCAGTGTGGGATTCAAGAAAGCTGGGTTGTCACACTTCTGCTGGTAGCTGGCTGCCCTTAGGGGAGTCCCTTTTCCTCCCTGGGCCTCAGTTTCCCCATCTGTAAAAAGGAGTTTGAGTGAACAGTCTAAAGGAGCAAGAAGTGAGATCCTGGACTAAGTATGCCTAAAGTTGTTTTTAATGTCTCTTAGTCTTAATAATAATAATAGTAGTTAATATTTATCAACTACTTACTAGTACTAAAAAGTTAACATCTATTGAGTGCTTGATAATAATAATATTCATATTCATAAGAGTTAACATTTACTGAACGCTCATAAGCCCGGCACTACTTAGCACATTCATGGGCCCTAACTCATTTGAGCCTTGCGCCTGCCCAAGGAAGGAGGTACTATTCTTATCCCCACTTCGCAGACGAGGAAGCAGAGGCCCAGAGAGGGGAGGGGACATACTGCAAGTCGCACAGCCCGGAAGTGATGAGGCAGGAGAGTGACCTCCGGTGCCAGAGCCCTGACCTTGAGCCATCAGGCTGCATCACCATTCTGTCCTTGTCATTCTGCCTCCTTCAATAATGGGAGTAGATCTAACACCAAGGATGATATTTATAGTAACAGTATTAGTAGTCAAAATAGTAGCCAGAGCGATACATTGGCCCTTAGTTATGCGGTCCTGTACTGAGTACTTTATTCCACCTAAAATTACCTCGGCGGCCTCCCACTGCCCCAAGAGGACTCCACGCCCTGCTGACCGACCCATCGCCGCCCCTTCAATTTAGTTGTTTCTCCTCACCCTCCAGACTGCAAACTGGCCTCCTTCTGGTCCGTTGCACACGCTGTTCTTAGAACACTTTACTTCCTTCTCCAGCTACTCTCTTTGGAAGCCTGTCACCAGCACGCCCAGTACCTGCAGTTACTGACTGAATCCACAGCCCCGGCTTAGACTATAATAGGCACTTAGCAAACACTGAAGGAATGAATGAATAAACTCGTAAGAGAAAATCCTAGAGCAGGAATGCCTTGAAACAATGGTCTTCAAGGGGCTGTTGTGGAGATACGCGGAGACGTGACAACATCAAAACTGCGGGGGCAGGCACTGAGGGCATCTAGGCACTGGGGAGCAGGTCCACGAATACCTGAGCCTAGGCAGGGCAGCCCCACCTGGGGGAGGATTAGCCTCTCTCCTTCACAGCTTTCTCATGTCCCTCACGCAGGCGAAAGAGCTGCTTGCAGTGATCTGTGCCTTTAGTTTTAACCCACCTCTGTTTTCCATAAGAGCAGAAAGTAGTTTTGCATGTTTTAAATATACATTGCATTTTCCCCCGATACAGCTATTGTATCAATTAAGGAAGACTAGACTCTATTTCATAAGAAACTTCATCTTGAGACGGCCAGTCACCACGGACACTGGCCCCGAGGCCCCCGTTTGGGAACACTGCCACGCTGATGGCAACGCTCTCGTGTCATACGAGTTGTCTGCAGAACCCCCAGTCACCTGGCATTCGTACCTGGGGCATTCCGGGGGACTTGCGCAGTTGCCCGCCTCAGAATTACATCACTCTGCGCTCTAGGGCCTCATTACTTCAAGCATGGTCCCTGGACCAGCACTGACCTCACCTGGGAGCTCTTTAGAAATGCAGACTCCCAGGGTGCACGCGAAACGTACAGAATGAGGATCTGTTTTAGCTAGCTCCCTGGGGATTCAGGCACACGCCCGATTTTGAGAAGTGCTGGCCTCTTGTGCAATGTTGCATAACAGAGCCACTGCAACGCAACTTTAAAAAATCACTAGGGACGCCGTAATGGTGATTTAAAGAAGACTTAGAGGACATTAATTAATAAAAGAACAGTATCTGTTTCAACCCGTAAGTTGTTGGGCTGCTAGGTGCAGAATCTCTACAGGACCTTCTAAGGAGTATTAACAAAGCGTCGCTATGAAAACGAGGCTGCCGTTTCTGCCTGGGTAGAGTGCTGGTTGGAAGGTGCCTCCAAAAGCCTGGAGCCTCGCTCTCCATTCAGTGATGAGGGTTCGGAGTGGCTTTTCAAATCCCCCCAGGAATAGCGTCAGGCAAAAAGATGGTTGGCTCGGTAACAGCTACAAACAGTCTCCATGGACCAAGCCCGTAGGTGTCAGCTACACATTCAGGCCCCTTGCGTGTATTACCTCACTTAATTCCAGCAGTGACCCATTATGCACTTGGGGTCCCACTATGCCATTTTACAGACTGAGAAAACTGAGGCCCAGGGTTGTGAAGTCGCTTGCCCAAGTTCACATGGCAAGCCATGGAAGGGCTGTGTAACCGGGGGGTGGGGTGGGGATTGTGGCGTTTCCTTGAGATGCAGGAGGGCATAATGACCTGCCTGCAGCCTCCGGGGTCCAGGTGGTCCGGGTTCAAGGACACCTATTATATGCGAACCCTTAGGCAAGTCGCTCCACCTCTCAGTTTTCCCCATCTGTGAACTGGGGCGGTGACAATGGGATCTCTCTCTGGGTTGTTGAGAAGACTGGGCTGCCCAGGAGAGGACCAGGTAAACAGCAGGTGCCACTTGCACTGCTAACATGACTACCGTTGTCACTGCCCAGATCTGGCGCGGCCTCCACTTACTTCCTCCGCCGGTGTCTGCGCTCCTTGTCTTCCCTCCGCGTGTCCGCGTCATACGCGGCTGGGGCTCCGTGCCGGTGCCGCCGCCTCCGCTCGCCGCCATCGGGACCCTCGCCCTCGCCCTCGCCGCCCCGGGCCGGCCGGCTGCCCTCTCGGTGCCGGGATCTCCGCTCTGCCTTGTCGTCCGGGGCCTCCTCGCCCGGCCTGCGGTGGGCCCGGTGCCTGCGGGGCTCCCCGTCAGCTCCAGTGCGCGGGGACCCGCTGCGGCTCTCCCGGCTGCCCCCGGGCCGGTGTGTGTGCCTCCGGTGGGGGTCCCCGGCCTTGGCCCGCTCCGCCTCACCCTCCCAGAACCCCGGGGGCTCCAGGCCGCCCTCCCGGACGTGGTGGTCTGACTCTCGACCATAAGGCCCCTCCCGGCTCGGCTCGGCCTCCTGGCTGCCCGCCCAGGGCCGCCGCGCATCCAGGCCCGCGGACCCGCTGGGGTCCCGGGCCCGGTCCTGGTAGCGCGCCTGTTTCCGGAGGAAGTCCTCGGCCCGCTGGTGGCCCAGGCGCTGGTCTACGGTGGGCTCGGCCGCCCGGCTCTTGTTGGTGTTATTGTTGCGGTTCTCCTGGGGATCGACCACCAGCGGCCGGTCCAGGTGGGTCTTCATGTCGGGCCGCAAGTGCCGCGCGTAGGTGGCTTTCCAGCGCTCGTCGGGGTCCAACTCGTTGTATAGGGCCTCCCGGCTGGCCAGCAGGTTCTGTTTCCGCATCTCGCTGGTCCGCTGCTCCCACACCGACTTGGCCGGCTTCTGGTTCTTCTGCTGCTCCTTCCTGCAAGGGAAGGACGCAAGGGTACCACACTGCTGGGCACCGCCCCTGGATGGAACACGTGGGTTTATCGATGTCTCAGCCTGGGGGGGTGGGGGTCTCTTGTTTCGGGTGGGCATCTTGACCCAGGTGAGCATCTCCACCAGAGTGGGTGTCTCTGTTCAGGTGGGCATCCTGGCCTAGGTGGGAGTCTCGGCCCAAGAAGATGGCTCAACCTCTGTGGAAAAGTCAACCTTGCTGGACATTTTGGCCTTAACAGGTGTCTTGACCCAGGTGGGCATCCTGGTCGAGATACACAATGTATAACCTCCACCTACTGGGCATTTTGGTTGCTGGGGGGCGGGGGAGGTCTCAGCCCAGGTGGGTGTCCCCACTGCCCTCTTTATATTGTAGCACAGGAGCACCTCTGAGACAGCCAGTTATAAAGGACACTGGCCTGGAGCAGGTTGGGGAGGCCCCTGTGCTGCCTGCACGACCCTTCAATTCTGAGTCCCAGGACCTCTAGGGATCCCAGGGGAGCCCGAGTGGGCACCTGGGCGTCGACAGGCAGTGTCTCTTTATGCACCAGGGCAAAGCAGCCAGTGGGACCCTGCTGGGAGTGCTGGGGGGCTGGCGTCCTGCCTGGGGCGCAGAGGTCTTTTTCAGGGGTTCTGTGCGCACTGACAGTTTTATACAGTCCTTGACCTTCCGTAGGCTGCTTGAGCATGAACCTTCCTGGGTTGGGCTCCCCTTTCCCATCCACCTCCTTCTACTTTGGGAAAGAAAGCCTCCTCCCCACTGTGCAACAGTGCACTGCCCCACAGTGTGCAGGATCCCCAGGGCACCCCATAAAGGCACAGTTAAGAACACTGGTGTCAACAGGCCTCCCTTTCATCAAGACACCACTTTATTCTAACCACTTCAGATCCACCGGCAAACGCTGTCCATTTCATCGGTCCAGAATTCAGCTGTGTCCCTCACCTCCTCAGCCACCAGTCTGGTCCAGCCCCCACTATCTCTCTTGCAAGACCAATGCAGTCAACCCCAACCTGGTTTCCTGGCTCCTGCCCTCGCCCCCGCGTCGGTTCCCCTGACGGCAGCCAGAGGGCACCTGTGAGCACCTGAGTCAGGTCCTGTCCCTCTGCGCAAGCACCCTCTGTGGCTCCCAGCTGACTCAGGGCAAAAGCAGAAGTCCTCCCCATGGTTCGCCAGGTCCTGCACGATCTGCCCCTGTCACCTCTGTGCCCTTATCTCCTTCTCCTTTGCTCACTGTACTCCAGTCATGCTGGCTTCCTAAACACACCGGGCACGTTCCTGCCTCAGGGCCTTTGTATACACTGTCCCCACTGCTTGGACGCTCTTCCCTTAGACCCCCCCACGACTCCTCCCTCCTTCAGGCCTGTCACCTTCTCAGTGAAGCCCCTCCGGACAACTGTATTTAAACATCACGATTCTTTTCATCCCGAGCACTCACTATACCCGTATCCTCAGCAGCTAGAACTATGCCTGGCACACAGTAAGTAGGTGCTTACGGACTATTTATTGTGTGGAAACGAGTGGGAGGGCATAAGCACCCCTTCCTAAAGCTCAGCCACGCCAAGGACCGCTTCCTGCCCCCCAGAGCCTTGCTTGGGAGGATGTAGCGGCCGAAGGGCCAGAGCAGGGGGCACTTACACAGCTATGGACATGTTGGCCGCAGACAGAGGACTCACTTCTGCCACCTCCTTGGCTTTCTGGAGGGCAAGTTTCTGGTTGGCCGCCTCTTCTTCTTCTTGTTCATCCTAAAAGGCACAGGAGATCCCTGTTTACAAAACATGAACGGGGCCTTCAGGCCTCGCCTGTGACCCTACTGCTGACCGACTCTGGAAGTATTTATAAACAGGTTTGGTCTTGGTTTCGACCAATCAGAGCTAAGGCCCGCCAATCGGAACAGATGCCCAATGTCGGTTAAGTGCACTGCTATCCCCTGTATGTACAGGCTGGATTCCCAGCTCATTATTAACCCTATGTTAGCACAGCCAGAAGAAAGAAAAAGAAAAAAGATTCCTTTCCCTTTCCACAGTGGAGATTTTTCTGCACCCCGATTCAACAAGCTGAAAATTAATGTGAAGATTTTTCTCTCACTCTACTTTCCAGGCTGTTTAAACTCTTTGAACCAAGACTGGGGGGAAAAAAAAAAGACAACCCCCAAAACACTGACTAGCCCCCACGTGCAGAAAAATCTGGCATCCCATGGCCCTTCCCATGTACTGCCAACAGCCTTCAGAAGGAAATCGGGAGAGGAACTTATATTCTCAACCAGTTAGGTTCAGAAAGGAGGAGGATGGGGGAGATGTTTTAAAAATACATACAGAAAAAGATGTTTTGGGGCCTTAAATCCTTCTTCAGCCTTCATGCAGGGCCTCATTCGTAAAACAGAAAAGCCAACAAAGAAAAAGCAAAGAAAAAGCAACGAGAGAGAAATGGCCAGAGATGAACCCGCCGATAAGAAAAGTCATGTTGCTGTAGGGCCCTCGCCCCTCGTGCTGGAACCGCTGGGGTAAGAAGCAATCTTACCAGCTCGGAAATGCTCAGCTCAGAACACTCTCTGTCAGTGACAACATGGCGGTGGGACCCAGCCAGACCCCTAGCTCTCACAAGGCCTCCCTTCCTCCACACCCAGCATTTCTCAGAGGTGGGCCCCTGGACCACCTACCTCAGAAACATTGCAAATACAGACTCCTAGCCGTACGTCCCCCCCCCACCCGCCGAGAACCTGGGATGGGTCCTAGAACCTGCATTTTCAACAAGCTCCCAAATGAGTATGAAACACGCTCAAGTTTAAGCACCAGTGCACGTGGTTATGAGCACAAATTCTAGACCCACTTGGATTCCAATGCCACTTCCACCATTTATTGCTGTGTGACCTTGGGCAAGTCACTTAACCTCTCTGTGCCTCATAATCCTCATCTGAAAACTCAGCTCTTTCCCGCTTTCTCTACTTCACTTTTTTTCTTGGCACTTACCACTATCTGATAAATTTATTTCCTGTCTGTTGCTCACACTCAGATGTCAGCCCCACAAGGGCAGGGATTTCCGCCTGTTTTGTTTATGGCTGTATCCCTACACCAGGCCTTGTTCTCAGTAGGTGCTCGATAAATGCTTTGGAATGAATGACAAAAGCTGGAAAACGGGGCCCTGAGAAGGTGCCTCCTGGGATTTCTGTGAGGATGAAATGAGCTAAACACACATCAGGGGCTTGTGGGTGCCGGCCACATAGTAAATGCCTAAGATATGCTTGTGGAGTAAATGAAGGGAAGGATGTGGGTTCGGAGGAGAATGTCCACACCTCGCAGGTGGTGAGCTTGCCTTTCTCCCTCCCCTCCCTCTACCCCCCTGGCGTCCCCTCTCCCCAGTGACTTGGATGAGCTCATGGCTGGATCAGGCCCCAGAGCAGCCGTGCCAGCCGGCTCCATGGTGGCCAGGCCCATGGCCGGGTGTCTGGGGTGGTGGAGACTTCCGTTCCCCCCCAACCCCCCACCCCCAGTCGGAGCTGAGCCTGGGAAACTCTCTCTCCCTCCCGCCGGGTTCAGCAGATGGAGTGTTGGCAACGTCTGCTCAGTCCGGTTCAGTTCCACGAACACATCCTGACCACCTCAGAGGCTCTGGGGCCACGAAGCCGCAGGAGGCCCCGGGCCTGGTCCTCCTAGGCTGGGAGGACAGCTCACTGCACAATGTGATGGGGCTGCTGGGGAGAAGTTCAGGGCGGACACCGCTAGCTCCTAACATGCCTCTGTTTCTGACGCTGCCCCCTCCTCAAACTGCAGAAAGGTACTCAGCTTACTTCGGGCACAGCCGCTCCCAGCAGCCCCGCTCCTGG
Source organism: Mormoops blainvillei (assembly GCA_004026545.1). Lineage (NCBI taxonomy): Eukaryota > Metazoa > Chordata > Mammalia > Chiroptera > Mormoopidae > Mormoops > Mormoops blainvillei. The sequence goes on from PVJD01005803.1 coordinate 36,219, forward strand.
GCCACCCTAGGGATGCGGGCTGCGGGCTGCGGGCTGCGTCACCAAGGGCAGTGTTGCTTCCCCTCTGCCTGTATGAGGTGGACCCGACTCCCAGGGAGCCCAGGGCTGCCCATGGGGGCACCCAGCACCAGGCTCTGCCCAGAGCATTCACCATCACTGACCATGAATAAAAAATGGGCGGCTTCTCCCCATACAGAGAGTTCTCGTCCCCACCCCCCCAACTGCTCTTTTGACCTCATTTCCTCTGTGCCTCTCTCCTTTTTGATCTTTGAGGGGGGGGTCCCATCTCCGCTTTTCCAGTTCCTAGCTATGTGGTCAGGTCGCTTAACCTTTCTGGGTCTCAGTTTCCCCGTCTGTGAAATGGGGGATAATAGTGACCTCCCTTATCTGTCACGTTTCCTGGTGCTTGGCATAAAAAGGCAATGATATTTCCTGTGGTTGTTATTATTTTTATCATTACCTGCCCAGCTGGGGCTCAAATAAAAGTAGCAGGACGTGTAAGTCAAGAACTTGGAATAGAGACAACTATACTTGAACAATTAAAAAAAAAAAAGAAAGGAACTTGGGTTCTGGAGCTTGCCAGGGCTGGGTTCAAATCCCGGCCTTCCCTCTACTGGCTTTGTAAAATGGGGGCTCTTGGTCCAGGGCCTGGCTCGTGCCCAGTGACTTAACAAAGGCTCCTTTTAGTGAGCACTGAACGTGTACCAAAAACTGTGCCGAGCACCTGACACGTATCATGTGATGCTGTAAACAGTAGCCGCTATTATCACGCTGGCTGGGGCCAGTGACTTTGCCTTTCCGAGCCTCAGTTTCCCCTTCTGCAAAAGGGTGATAACAGCAATGCCTGGCACCATGAACACCAGAATTCTTCCCTGCTGGCTGTCAGTGGTGAGGCCCGGCCGGCTCCCGAGCTCACAGGGACAGACATCAAGCCTTGGGGCTCTGTGGAGGTTACTCTCCGTCTGTCCCATCCTTTCAGGCCTGGAGCGACAGCGCCCGTGAGCCTGGGGGCTGCACCATTCCTTGGAGGTCCCTTGAGGCTGTCCACTGTCTACCACGGGTACTTGGTGGGGTTTGCGTCTATTTCCTGCCATCCCGGTGCTTTACCCTCTCCCACCTCCTCTGCTGTAGGACCCACTGGACGAGGGACGGTCTGTTTGAGTGGGGAGGCGGTGTCATCCAAGGCAAAAGCTCTGACCCTGTCCCCGACCCCACATGCCCAGCACAGTCCTGATCTGCCATGAGCAGGTGGTAACTTTGCCAGGGAAACATTCTCCCACCAACTGCACCTTGGTGAGCTCCTGGGCGTTGGCCAAATTATCCACCGCGATGGCCAAGAACACGTTCAGGAGGGTGTCTGAGGACGGCGGAGTCAGGGAAAGCACTGCCACGTGGGCCCTGAAATCGGGGTCTCCTGACCCCCCCCAAAGCCCCCATCCAGGCGCGTCTCCACATCCCCCCGCAGAGGATACAGTTCCCGAAGAGCGTCAGCACGATGAAATAGATGGAGAACACCATGCCGCCCTGGACGCCGCCCTGAGATTTGATGCCGTCATACATGACCTCGTTCCAGTCCTCGCCTGTCAGGATCTGAAAGGGAGAGAGAAGCACACAGCCAACCCCCCCTCAGCCATGGGCCCCTCGGAGACGCAGCTGTGGGGCCCGGGCCTGGCTGTCTGTGCAGTGAGGGGGCTCTCAGCCCAGCTTCTCGGAAAAGGGGACACTGGGGAGTCACAGACCTCTGTAACTCTGTTTTCACGGATGTGGCAAGGGGAATTGCTAGGGACAGAGCTGTGCACTCTCAGTACACAGGTTGAAGCTCTAAGCCTTCACGTGATGATATTTGGAAATGGTGGGTAGCCAAGGTTAGATGAGGTCATGAGGGTGGGGCCCTCGTGATGGGATTAGAGCCTGTGTAAGAAGAGAAACCGCAGAGCTCGGGTGCTCTTGCTCTCTCTCGCGCGCTCTCTCCCACGGGAGGACCCACGGAGAAGGCCTGCCTGCTGGCCAGGAGAAGAGTCCTCACCAGGAACCAGCCCTGTGGGCACCCAGACCATGACTTTCCGCCTCCAAAACTGTGAGAAATAAATGTCTGTTGTTTAAGTAACATCTGCACTGGTCCTTCTGGGCTGCTGTGCCTGTGGCAGGGCGGGTGCTGGTGACCACAGAAGGCTTTGCCAGCGGGTCCTTATGGAAAGATGGAGAGGATACGTGTGTGGTGTCCAGATGCTCATTAAAAAGACCTCCACTCTCCTCCTCTGTGATATTTCCACGAGGATCAAGTCAACGTGAAAGAACCCCAGAAAGGCTAACCTGTTAACGCAGGGTTTCTCAGCCTCGGCACTGCTGACACCGGGGGCCGATCACCCGCTGGGGTGGGGCCGTCCAGGACACTGTGGGGGCGTTGAGCGGCAGGCCTGGCCTCCTCCCACTACATGCCAGCAGTACCCACCCTTGCAGTTGCGACAACCCACAATACTCCCAAGTGGCCTTCGGGGACAGAACTGCTCTCGGGCCAGAACTGCTGTGCGGAGGATCTGTGGGTGGTGACGACCACACCGGAAATCCTCAATGTGAGGGGACAGAGCTTCACTTCATGGATGGTCCTCTTTCTAACCCCCATCTTGGGGGTCTCATTTAGAAACTAACCCCGCAGGAGAAGGGGGTGGGGGGTAAAGTCCCATTTTCCATACACTGTCCTCCAAAGAGACAGAACCCACTGGAAAGGCTCTGGAGGTCCCCAGCTGGGCCAGTCCCAATCCTCAGGTCATGTGCCCACATAGGTGCAGAAGCTGGTTTGGGGAGACCTCCCAGGGTTAATATCTCTGCTCTGGAATATGGGACCGTGGTGTCTAGAAATCTTGGAGAGGATGGGGTAGTAGCTGTGTCTTTTATGTTCTGTATTCTGATGCTTTGACGTCTGGGGTCTTGCTGACTCTGGAGGGAGTCAGGGCTAGCTAATTCCTAAAGAAAGTGAGCAGCTGGCCCATGAACATTCTTTTCCAATACAAATCAACCAATCCAGGGCCTGCACCTCAACCACCTGCTCTATAGACCCTTACAACTCAAGCCCAGCATTCTCTGCCCGAGCCACCCCAGGGCTGGGCACCAGGCAGCTCAGGACAGCGTCTACGCCCCAGAGCCCGCTGAAATTATTCAGCCTAGCCCATCCTAAACCTGCAACCCTGCCTCCCCCATTTCTTCCCACGGAAACCCCAGTAAGGGCTCCCGCCCCCATTCCCTACCCCTCTGCCTCCTGACTCCGGTGCTCTCCTGCGCGGCCCTGCATGGCGCGGGGCTGGGTGAAGGCCGTACCTGAAACACCGTCATTATTGCTGCTGGGAAAGTGTCGAAGTTGGTAGGAGGAGTCCCTTCATCGAAATTAAACCTGTGGGAAGAACGCAGACATGTCCCGTTGGCCCTGCCCCAGGCGTGTTGCGAGGGTGTGGGTCAGCATCTTGTTTCCAGGGCAACATTTCCAGCGTCGCTGTCCCCCAGAAGGACACCTGACTGGTACCCAGGGCCCAGCCTGTCTGGGTGAGTGCATAGGGCATCCGGGCCACAAGAAGGGCGGTCGGCACGTAGAAGGCGGGCCCGCGTCTCTGGAGGCACCAAGTTTGCCGTGCGGGGGCTGGAGGAGCCCCGGGGCCAGACCCCAGGGAGGCAGAAGTCGGAGAAGCTGCTGAGCACTTACTGGCCGCCAAAGAGCTGCATCCCTAAAAGTGCAAAGACGACGATGAACAGGAAAAGGAGGAACAACAGGCTGATGATGGATTTCATGGAGTTGAGAAGAGAGACGACCAGGTTCCTGAGAGACGCCCAGTACCTGCCAACAGAGGCCGGGGGTGGGGGTGAGGGCTTAGGCTGGGCCAGGGTGGCGGCAGCTGAGTCTGCCTTCCCCACCGGTGGGAGGTGCCCCAACCCTGCCGGTCCCCATGCCCCCGAAGACTTACTTTGTGACTTTGAAAATACGCAATAACCTGAGGGCTCGTAACACGCTGATTCCAAAGGATGTGCCGGGTTTTATGACGGCCCAGATGACCTCAAAGATGCTCCCGATGATAACCTAGAACACAGGGTCTGCTCTCGTGTCCCAGGTCCTTGCAAACACACCCTGGGCCTGAGCCTTGCAAGAACCCAACCCACCTCCCACCCTCAAACGCTAGCAGGGTGGCAGTCTCAGACGCCTCTCATTCCTTCTCTATTTCTATTTATTAAGAGCTGATGAGAGCAAAGAATTCCCGAAACACATAATTACAAAATGAGTGCCCATGCAGCTACCACCGATGTGAGAAAGAGGACATTTTGGCACCCCGAAGCCTCTGAGGACCCCTTAGACATTAGCGCCATCCTGAATTTTTTTTTTAATCTTCACCCAACATGTTTATCCATTTTAGAGAGGGGGAAGGGAGGGAGAAAGAGAGGGAGAGAAGCATCAATGTGAGAAAGAAACACTTGTATTTTGTAGGCACCTGGCAGGAGAATGAACCCACAATCTAGACATGTGCCCTGAATGGGAACTGAACCTGTGACCTTTCAGTTTGCAGGACGATGACCAACCAACTGAGCCACAATGAGCCAGGACGCCATCCTGAATTTTGTAATAACCATTTACTTGATTTAAAAAAATTGAGGTGAAAAGCAACCTTTTTTAAAAGTGGCTTTTGGAGAGAAAGGAAGGGGGGCGCAGAGAGAGAGAGAGAGAGAGAGAGGAAGAGAGAGAGAGAGAGAGAGAGGGAGAGGAGAGAGAAACACGAGCAACACTGATGTGAGAGAGAAACATTGAGCCCTCAACCTTTCGGTGTACAGGACGATGTTCCAACCAACTGAGCCACACCGGCCAGGGCTAAAACTAACCATTATGAGTACACAATTCCTTGGCAATATTTACTGGCAATGTTGTACAATCATCACCCCTATCTAGTTCCAGAACATTTCCATCACCCCCAGAGGAGACCCCGTCCCCATGAGCAGTCACTCTCTACTCCCCCTCCCCCAGCCCCTGGCAACCACTGATTTGCTTTCTGTCTCTATGGATTTGCCTCTTCCAGCTATTTCATATAAATGGAAATATGCAATGTGTGACCTTTTGTGTCCAGCTTCTTTCGCTTATCATAATGTTTTTGAGGTCTTTGCCTTTTTAAAGGATTCAAGCACCACTCTTTGTCTTGTCCGTGTGAACGCTGATGAGCAGAATGGCACATGCTTTACGGACCGCCTTCGTCAGGGTCCGCCTCCTGTTGTGCACGGTGGCCACTGGGTGCCGCCGTGGGGGGCTGCCTTCCGTAGCCACAGAGAATTCCATCCACGGCTACGCCACCACTTACTTATCCATCTACTGCAAAGGGATATCTGAGCTCATTTGGTTTGGGACTATTATGAGCAAGGTCACACAGAACTTTCTTGTCTGTGTCTCCTGGGCATTTGTGCAAGTTTCCCTAGCGTGAATCCCTAGCAATGGCATGGCCAGGCCACCCCCACTTTCCAAAGAGGGGCCACACATTTGCTTTCCCACTGGCAGTGGTGGACAGTTCTGGGGGCCTATGCCCACCGTTTGAGACGGTCCTCTTATTTCCTACTGCATTCAGCTGAGTCTCTCACACCCAGGGGTGACCCTGCCTCTCCCTTTCCGAGGTCTCTAGGTATCGGTCATGCTAGGTTAGAGCTGGAGAAATGAATTCCTTAGAAACCGGGGCACTCACCGCACAGTCAAAGCAGTTGAAGGAAGAGTGGAAATAAGGCCGTGTCCCAAGCCCGTACATTTTTATAAACATTTCGGACATAAAGAGTCCTAAGAAAATGAATTCTGCATAGTCTACAAGGGAGAGGGGGGAAACAGAGAGAAGGTTAGTTTTGTTGAGGAGGGGCTACAAAGTCAGGTGGCCCCGACTTTCCTGTTAGTACCGACCCTGTCCCTCGCCCAGATGGTCTTTGGTGGCATTGGCCAAAGATCATGCAAGGCTTCCCTTCCACGAAACTCGAGTTTCCTGTCTATTAATGGGGAGGAGTGACAACTGTCCCCCACCCTCCAGCCAACCAACCCCAGGTCAATCTTAAAAGGAGAAAAAGTTCAGCAGGTCTTTATCTTAGAGTTGTTGTTCTGTGGTTCGATGAGAAGAGCTGGAAGTAGATTACTGCCAAGGACCTAGGTTTGTGTTGAGGGGCGGGTTCCTGGGGGTTTACTACATTTTAAAAACTAACAAACAAACAAATAAATGAACTAACTGGCTAACAACTAACTGACTAACTAACCGGCTAACTAACAAAATAACAATGGCTGGCCCTACGATGTCTGTGTGTCATAATCTAAGAGTTATGATTAATCCACTTTTGTATGCCTGAGCTCCAAAGGAAAAATAGAAATAGAAATCATAATGGTGTCCTATTTGTAAGTCCCTTGTGTTAGAGATTTAGTTGTAGCAACAGAGGGAAGCAAGCTAAGGCAGTGCTTCTCCCAGCTTGGAAAACCTGTCTGATGTCCCCTGGGACTCCTGTCTTGCTGATGTCTAAACGTCTGGAGCAGGACAAAGCCTTTGGTATTTGCCTGAGAAAGCACAATGATGCAAATGCCTTCGGGAGAGATAACACATGGGTGTCTCTTCACTGGCCAGGAAATGTCTAATATTAGATCTTTTTCTGACAGAGCTTCTTAGTGGGGCAGCAGGAAGATGAGGGTTCAGGGAGGGCACGGGTGCTCATCTAATGGATGAAAAGGAGAGGCAGCGGGTGCTTCTGAGGGAAAGAAAGTGCACAGAAAGGGAAGGGAGGGGACTCACACTTCCAAGAATTTCAATTTGGGTCATATGGCTAATTCTGTTTGAAGGTCAAGGGTGTTTAGTCTGTCACTCTTTTAAGAGATGGTCTGAACTGACTGTCAAGGTCCTGCCCAGTCATCCTATCAAAACATTCCCTTAGTTTCCAGGACTCGAGGGAGCTCCTAGTGTCCGAGGGAAACTCTAGGGTCTCCAGGACCTCCAGGACCAAAACATCAGTGAGGAAAGCCTGTCCGTAACATCCGGTGCATTCCAAGAATCACCAGAAGTAACTCTGGGAGGACTTCAGAGTTTCCAAGATGCTAGTTCCCCAGTTACCATGGAAACATGATAGCTGGTGATGCACAAGACTTGAGAGGATTGTCTGTGGTGTTGGTGGGTCTGGAAGGAGCTTCTGGGCCATTGAATCCAATTTCTACCAAGTACAGATGAGGAGTTTCAGATTCAGAGAAACTTCTACACTTCATTGATTCTAAGACACACATTTTTGTTCATATTCTGATGTTTCTGACATTGGGGTTTATCTTTTAAAATCAGCATGTCCCAGTTTAAACAGCAGCATTGTTCTTAGTGGCTCAAAAAATAAAAGGGTGCCTTATAACTGGAGATGTCTTCAATTAATGGATATGTTAATGGCTTCTTCAAGGTCACAGGGCAAGTCAGAGACAGGCATGGAGAACCCAGGTCATCTGGTGGCCAGGGCAGGGGTCTGCCATCAGACAACTAGTTGGAGTTAGAGTGCAAACCTCGAACTCGCTGTGTGACCCTGGGCAAGTTACTGAACTTCTCTGTGCCTCAGTTTTCTCAGCTGGGGATAATTTAAGGAGCGTTACAGACACAGAGACCCAGGGCAGAAAGTTCCAACCCTCTCTCCCTGAACCAGGGCAGACAGAGCAAGGTGATTACTGGGGAGAATATGGCAGATTAAAAATAGACTATCAGAGGAGGTTAGGACTAGAAGTAGAGAGTCCTCATTTGTAAGAGACTCCAGGGGGACTCAATGCAATTACTAAGGTTGGAACTAGGTCAGGGCTCTCAGAAGGAGAACTGGCCCCTGGGGGGTGTCCTGGGAAGGTCAGCCAACGCGACTGGAAACAATGAGGGTTAAAAGGAGACAGTGAGCTGGACCGGGCTCCGAGGCTTCTCTGGGCTGAAGCCTTGTCTCCAGTGGCTGTCTGGGTCAAGTCTGAACAACGCCGGAAGGGCAGAGAATCCATAGACCGAAGCCAGACAAGTCAGTAGATGCAGGAGAAGGGCAGCCAGCAGGCAAAATGGTTTGTGACGTCCTCGCTCAGGGCCCGCAAGGCAGAGCCAAGGCTTCCGTCTGCCCTCCTCACTGCCCAGCCCCTCCTCTTGTTGATTTCTCAGAGCTCTTTACTTTTTAAATCCTGGTCAGAGGCCTCCCTACTTCTCACGGCTTCTCCCCAATCTCACCAGGCCCTCGATTTTGCTATCTCATGCTGATCCCTGGAATTTGGGAATAGGTCCAGAAGGGCAAAGCCTTGGGGGTCCTGGTTCCCACCGAGAGAGCAAGATGCTCTTACATTTGTTGGAAGGCATCTTCTAGGAATGAATCCCAGACACAAGGAAGCCAAATAGAGCATAAGAGGAAAGGGGAAAGAAGCAGAAGATGTGGCAGGAGAGGGGAGAAGCAGAGTCAGAAATGAGCAGAGAAAACGTGGCCACTTTTTGTCCCTCAGACACCCCCATCTCTCAACCACAAATGATTTATTTTAACATTTCCAGAGATGCACCTAGAACTTACATGTATGTTTTTATCTCTGTTTTGACTCGTGGTTTCTGCCTCTCTCTGCGCGCCCCCACCCCCCTTCCGATACCTTCTTCACCAGCACCCCTATGCCTCTCTCTTAGAAAGGGATCACAGAAGTGTTTGGTGGCCTGAATTCCAGCTTCCAGCTCTCAGACCCCAAGACGTCGGGGCCGGTCCTTGTGGCAACAGCAACATCAGCATGAAACCGAGTTGGAGACATGGACAAATGAAAAGGCAGATCCAACAAGGACCAAGGAAGGAACACATACTGCCAGAGAAGGAGAGTTCGAGCAAAGGCCGAAGGGAGGGGTGAGGGAGCCGACGGGGGCAGGGCTGGGCGGTACTCACAGAGGAAGTCGGAGAGCCACTCGGGCTGGTTGTAGTGGACGATAGCAACACACAGCGTGTTGAGGGCTACCAGACTGAGCACAGTCCAGTAGAAGGCCTGAGTTTTGACCATGCGGCGGATGTAGAAACGCACCCTCCTCTCCTTTTTGTGAAAAAAGGTCGAGTTCTCCAGCTTGGCACTTTTAATGCTGGCTCGGGCAAAGGGAGACCCTGCCAGGGAAAGGATGGAGAATGTCAGGGTGTGCCCGCGGAGGAAATTAACCAACGTGTGGCCCAGGCACGGGTTGTGGTCAGGGGATCCATTAGCCTCCCCAACAAGCCCTCTGGCCCAAGGGACCCATCGTGACTCAAGGCCTTAGCTTTCCAGAGATGGGACTTACAAGAAAGAGATGTCCCTGAAAATAATGGTGTTGGAAATAACAAATGAGAACTCAGGGTGTCAGTAGGGAGCCCGATGGCTCTCGTTGCCAGAGCCAACCTTCTGTGTATCCCCCTCTTGGCGATGTCTGATGGCTCTGGGGGTCATGCCACAGGGCAGGATGAGGCAGAAGCCTCTGCTCGGGACCCTCCCCACCCCCGCCCAGTGCAGGGGTAGAAAGCAGAGCTGCACGGAGCATGCCTGGAAAGCCTCTAGGAGGAGGCATGGATAGGACCCTAGTTTTCCATGGACTCTTCACTTTAGAAATGGCCACTGAGTGATGAACCAGCTGTGCTCTCTGCCTGCAGAGGTTTTCGCTCTTAAGTATCTATGAAGCACCTATTGTGCGCCAGGCTCTGCTCAGAATACTCTAGTTAATAGACAGGGTCTTACGTTCCTGGGACAGACACTCCAGTGGGGGAGACAGACGGCAACCATAATATAATAAAACAGTTAACAATGTAATGAAAGGAGAAAAGTCCTTTAAAAGAAAAAAAAAAGTAGAGCAGAATAAGGGGCTTGGGAGCCCCAGAAGGGACCACAGGGAAGGCTGCAATATTAAATCAAGTGATCGAGGTTAAGGTATTGACCTGTCACCTTAGTATCTTAGGCGGAGTAGACAGCAAGTGCAAAGGTCCTGAGGCAGGAATGTGCCTGCCTGACCTATTTGGCAAAGAGCATAAGGAGGACAGTATGGCTGGAGTGGAGTGGCTGAGGAGGAGAGACAGAGGAGGGGAGGACAGGTAGGCGACAAAGCAGGTTATGAAGGGCCTTGTGTGCTCAGGAAGGACTTTGGCTTTTGCTCTGAGTGAGGTGGGAGCCCCATGGAGGGCTCTGAACAGAGAGAGAGGAGGGACGGCCGGCACAGGTGCTCACAGGCTCCCTCTGGCAGCTGTGGGAGGAACAGGCTGCGGAGGGCATGGGCAGGAGCTGTGGGACCAGGGAGGAGGCTACTGCACGAGTCCAGGCAAATGACGATGGGGACTGGACTCTGTCATGGCTGAGAAGAATGAGAGCAGGCAGACTGGAGATATATTATTTAAGGTAAACTTCAACATGTACTGATGGATCAGTGTGGGTGTATGAGAGGGAAGCACTCAGATTTTTGGCTTGAGCACGTGGAGTGACAGAGCTGCCATCCACTGAGAGGAGAAGGTTTGGGAGGAGGGTCGGAACTTAGTTTTGGACATTGATTTTCTCTTCTAAACTACCTCTTCCCGAAAACGTTCAATTGCATTCATTTGTTTATTTATTGTTCTTCATTGGTTCATTCATTCTTTCATTTATTCCTCAGTTTGTTCATTTGTTAGTGCACTCATTAGTTCATTCATTCATTCCTTAGTTCATTCATCAGTGCATTTATTTATTCATTCATTAGCGTGTACCTTTGCTCATTCATTCATTCATCCACTCATTTATTCGTCCATCTAGTCACCTGTCCATCTGTCCAGCTCATCAACCCCATCCCGCCAGTCAGGCCCGGGGCACAGCAAACATCTTGCAAGATGCCACCCCTACTAGCAAAATTCTAAACAGAGGTTGCGAGTCGGCACCCCAGGGACCATAATGGTTGGTAAAAGTTGAAATTTTTGAGTTTGTAAAAGTTGAAATTACTGGTCTATATTTAAAAACTGGAAGATTTTCCATAAAATGTAGATTTCGGCTTCTTATGAAAGAAAGTAGGAACTGACTTTTATTGGACATTTAGTAGACACCAGGCACAGCGGGAGGTACATTTTACACAGACCTGCTTGCTCCTCATTGCGACCACAGGAAGCAGGGACCATTGTTACCCCCATGTTATAGCCAAGGAAACGGAGGCTGAGAGCGGCCCGGTCACTGTTAAGAAGTACTGAGTCGGTTCGGAGCCCATGTTCTCGGCCATCACACTGCATTCACTCCTGGATCATATGACCGTGAGGAGGGGCCACATTCCCTCCTGGCAGCAGCTGGCCAGGCCCAGTGGCTGGACTCTCCCCTCGTGTCCATCACCTGCTGGACTTCAAAGGACTTGAGAGAGCCCCAGGGGAGCTCCACACGGCCCTTCCCATTTGGGGTATTTCTGGTCCCTGCTTCTCCCAAAGATGGGCTCAGACCTGTAGGCATCCGGAGGGCGTGGCAAAGAGAATGAGATTTTTGAAGGTCTCAGGGGCAGGGAGGGATGTTCCCTGGGCAATGAGAGAGAGAAAGAGGCTTCACAGTGGGCAGGGACCCCTGACCTCCACTCCTGTTGGAGCCACACCGAAAACCTGGTTCTATTACCAACTGGTGAGTGACCTCGGGCAAATCACCTTGCATCTTGGGACTCTAGTGTCTCCATCTGTAAATTGGGCACAACCACAGCCTCCCCTCATAGGGCTGTTGGAAGGAATTGGTGGGTTAATACACCTTTGTGTGTTGCTGGCATAGAATGGTTACTAGGCTCCAAATCTCCTACAGAACCGCAAGAGCCGAAGTAAAGACAGTCCACATGCCGACTCACGGAGGGAGCCTCTCCTGATCACCGGGCCTCGAGACACATTCCGCCCACAACAGGCCTACTGCTCGTCGGGAAGGGGGAGGGAAGTGAGTATTAACTGAACACCTACTATGTGCCCGTACTTGCTGTGTTCTGCCCCTATATTGATTGCGTTTCCTGCTCACTCTGACCCACGCTCCATTTTTCTATACGTTCTTGGGTCTACTTTTCCTTGTGGTCTGGCATTGGAACTGTAGGCAATCCTTAGATTTAAAAAATAATGTCAATAAGGTATTTTAAGAAAATCAATGTTTCCAAAATGTCATTTCAACATGGAATCAATACAGAAATATATTAAAGAGAGGTTTTACACTTTTTTGGGGGGGGGGCACTAACTTTTCCAAATCTAGTATGTTATTATGAAACTCATCTCAATTCAAGTCACATTCAAGGAGCCAAGAGCTAGAGGAGGCAGTACCAGCCTGGAAAGTTCTGTGCTGAGGACAGCAGTATGTCATCATCAAGGCTTAATCTGGGGACTTTTGGCAATGCTTTTAAAATTCTCTGTAAATGGAAATAGGTGCTGCCCAAGTTGTGGGTTGAACTGTGTTCCTCCAAGACATGTTGACGTCCTCACCCCTGGTCCCCGTGACTATGACCTTATTTGGAAATAGGTTCTTTGCAGACGCCATCAAGTTAAGATGAGGTCAGGCTTGATTAGAGTGGGCCTTAAATCCAATGAGTAGGTCCTTACAAGAGGAAAAGAGACACAGAGACTCACAGGAGAAGACCACGTGACGGAAGAGGCAGAGACTGGAATGACACATGCAAAAGCCAAAGATGGTTAAGAACTGCTGACCATACCAGGTGCTGGGAGAAACGCGTGGGAAGGGTTCTCCCCTAGAGCCCCCAGAGCCAGCACAGCCCCACCAGCACCTTGACTTTGGTTTAGCCTTCTGGTCTCCAGGACTGTGAGAGAGTACACTTCTGTTGTTTTAAGCTGCCCAGCTTATAGTACTTTGTGACGGCAGCCCCGGGAAGCAAATATAGCCCACATGGAACTGCTATCATTAAAACCTGATTTCTCTAAAGAAATAGTGTTGTGATAGAAGCTTCCAGTCACTACTCAACTTTTCCTTTAAATGACTCAAGTTCTGGAAGTTCATCAACTATAAATGAGGCTGCTTTACGCATTCATTCCTGTAAATGTGTTTGTCAACTGATTTAACATTTCATTGGAATTTTTACTATTATTATTTTATTTTTTTACGGGAATAAATAAAGGTAAAGAGAATTCTAGAGGTCTCTTTCCGGGTGGTTTAGGAAGCCACCGGCTAGAATGGGAGCCCCTTCCTACACATTCTTGAGCTACCAGGCAAAAGCACTGGATTTTGGTGGGGTTGCCAGGAGCAAACTTGGTCCCCGGAAACCAAGTCATTGCCTGGGTCCTGGACCCGTTTAGAAGGCTGAGAGTCACCTGCTTTCTTAATAGGTGCTCGAGGACGTCAGGTCTCATTCAGTCTGACAGCTTTGTACTTCAGTTTCGTGTTGTTCTTTTCTCACACATTTACCAAATGTCAGCCCGAAACCTGGGTTCTCCAAGTAGAAAGTTTTCTTACGTCAGCCACAAATTCAAGAACAGGGTCTCCTACAGACAAACCCTCTGCGAATATCTCTCACGACTTCCTGGATCACCCCCCTGTTATGAGCTGAACTATGTCCCACCAAGACCCTCAGATGAAGTCCTAACCCGCAGGACCACAGAATGTGATGTATTTGGAGACAAGGCCTTGAAAGAGGGAATTAAATTAAAACGAGATCATTAGGTTGGACACTAATCCAGGATGACTGGTGTTCTTTTTTTTTTTTTTTTAACATTAAAAAAATTGACTTTTAGAGAGACAGAGAAACATTGATTTGTTGGTCCACTTATTTATGCATCATTGGTTGATTGCTATATGTGCCCTGACCAGGGATCGAACCTGCAATCCTGGTGTATCTGCATGATGCTCTAACCAACTGAGCTACCCAGCCAGCGCAGCTGGTACCCTTATAAGAAGAGGAGATTAGGACACAGATGTGTGATCACACAGAGGGAAGATGATATGAAGACACAGGGAGAAAACGACCATCTTCAAACCAAGGAGCGGGGCTTCGGCAGAAACCAATGCTGCCGATGCCTTGGTCTCAAACCTCCAGCTTCCAAAACTGTGGGAAAATAAATACCTGTTGTTTAAACCACCCAGTCTATGCTATTGTATTATGGTGGCCCTAGAGAATGAATATATTCTTTCTATTCCATGTAAAGCCCAGTTTAGAAATACCTCCTTCCATTTTCTCTTCCACCAAATTCTTCCCTGCCCGGTATAGCCAAGAGATTCCTTATAATTAGTCTCCACTCTTTAAGTACCTTTAAACGGACCTAACTACTTTTCTGATTTCAAAAGTAACGCATGTCACTGATTTGCACATTCCAGAAAAATATCACCTACAACATGAAAATCCCTTCCAATCCTCCAGTTTGCGAATCTTTTAAGTACCTCTTATGCTTGTGGACGAGAAAAGGGCCCTGTAATAAATCTGACCAAAAGCAACCTCCCAGGGTGATCCGATCATAAATCCCTAACTGGGCAGATCAGATCATGGAGGGCAGCCACACCCCAGGCACACAGCTTTAGCAAAAGGGTTAGCTCTGCCTCAAGCAAGCCCTGCCCATTGTTTCTGTGCATGTAGGTTAACAGGCCTTTGAAATCCCTTTTTCTCAGACCCTTCAGGCATAACCACCCTCAAAAGAGCACACATTCTTGTGAACTCTCCTCTAACCCAACCCCCATCTTGCTTTTTCTCTCACCTTCATGTAACTCTTCCTACTTTTCCCCCTTAATCTCCAATGCGTAAGAGAAGCTGCAAACTGCCACTCTTCAAAGCATTTGAGATCTTGCTTCCTGGCAATGTCATTGGTGTGGCTCCAATAAACTCTTATAATAACTCTCTACAGCTCTGGACATTCCTTGCACCAGCACGCTCCTTAACACTGGCTTTAAAATGGGATCACACCTTTTACGTTATGTTGTGCAACTTTCTTTCTTTACTGAAAAATACATTTCAATCATCTTTCCAGGCCAGTAGCAACCGCGTTCTTTTTGCGGGCTGTATAGAATTCCTCTGCATGTAATTTCTTTAACTTCCCATTTTTGGGCACATGTGATGTTTCTGGTTTTTACTTTCTTGAAAACCAGACACCATGCTGCTGGGCAGAGGTTGTACAGGGATCTTTTGCTCACATGAAGACATGTTTTGAGGTGGAAATGCTGTCAGAGAACATAAACATCTCGAACTAAATATTTCCAAATTATCTAAATAATGCCAAACCATATAGGCAAATGGCATATGACAATGTCCATTTCCTCACATCCTTGCTGACACTGGGCAGTGCCATTTTTCATCTTCTTTCAAATGACTGATGAAAAAGAACACTCCCCTGTTAATTCAGAGCCGGTATCTAGTCTTATTCATAGAGAAGGTCCCGACTCGGGTACCCCAATTTTTTTCAGTGCCTGGCATTTAATAACTGTGGCATGAACAGAAAAGGTTACCTATCAAAATATAATGAAACAGATTAAAAAAATGGAGGCAACCTAATTGGGAAAACATAGGGCAGACATGACTGATGAAATGCACTGAGCACTGATGGGAGTGCTGTAGCCTCTAAACTTGCTGGAAGGAGAGAGACAGATGTAGCCACGAGTGGGAATAGAACGAGTTCATCATTAAGGGAAAGAGTGTTTTGGCTAGAGATTAAAAATGCAAATGAAAACAGGCTTTAAGGTATCATTACAAACCGACTTCACTGGGAACGGAAATGAAATGGGTAATATGCAATGGTTGAGGGGGAATCCGTGAGTGTATGGGTTCTTGGCAGGTTTATAAATGGGTTCGGTGTTTTTGAAACTCAGAAAGGGCTCTGTGAGTAATGAGTTGAAAAGCTGTTAATATCTTTGATCCTATAATTATCCCCAAGGAAACACGCCCAAGGAAGGGGGGAGTAATTGTACATAAATGTTCACAGCAGTGCTCCCTGTATGCGCAAACATCGGAAGCAGCCCAACGCTATGTAGCAGAGCCACGGCTAAGCAACTCTGGTGTAGCCACCCTCAGGGAGTACGACACTCAACAGTAAGGGGACACTTTAGGGCTGAGCGAAAAAAGCAAAGTATAAAATAGTTGCGGCCAGTGGATTAGAAAGGTGTATACATTGAATTCTCTCCTTCCTTTCCTTCTTCCCTCCTCCCCCCATCCTTTCTTCCGCTCTGCTCCAGGCACACAGTTCTACCATCAGCCTAAATACTTTCTTCCTTCTGAGTCGTGTGTTATCTCCCCCACCTGGATGCTTTCCCATCACCTTGTTCAGCCTTGGAATTTTACAAACCTATTTCAAAAAATAAGATACTCTCCTTGGAGAAGGTCAAAAGCAACACAGTCTCGATCAAAAGAGGTTAGCAGGGCGAGGGTAAGGGTCCCCTCCCACTTCAAACTCTGCCCTATGCGATACCCAATGGCAACGGCCCGAGGACAGCCTTCTGCATGCTTTTTTCTGCTTATGCTGCCATGGTGAGCTCCTACCCAGCCTTTGGTTCTCAGCTTGGATGTCACTTCCTCCAAGAAGGCTTCCCTGACCACACCTGCCCTACCAAGGTAGGCCAGGTTCAGGGTGTCTCCTCTGTAGTGCCATTATTGCAGCAGGATAGTTGTTTAATTACCTATTTAATATCTATTTCTTGTACTGAGTGGCAAGCTCCATGTGGGAGGGATGTGGTCTCTGTTTGTTCACAAGTGGACACCTAATTACAGCAGCCCTTTGGTGAGTCCTAATAATATTATGATCGCGAACAATAACGATATCATGAATAATGAATGCATAATAATATTATCATGAATAATGAATGAATAATGTCAGACGACATTATCGGCAGCTTACTTTTTGCCAGGTGCTGTTCTAAATGCTTACTGTGGATCATTCAGTCTAACCCTCCCAACAGCATTAGAAGACAGGTACTGCTGTTATTCCATCATCGTGTTGTCCCCGCAAGACAGGCGTCCTGGCGCCCAAGCCTCCAGCTCCCCCGTCTTGGGCGATCAGCGATAAACGGGAGGGACTCACCCACAGAGGCGATATCGGCCAGCTGATCCTCAGCCTCCTCAGGGTTGAGCAGGTCTGTCTTGCTCTTCTTTATGGTGGCTCTCCGCAGAGCTCCAACAATGGAAACATGGCAAGAGAAAAAGACGTGACCCTTTTTGCAATTGCAACGATATCGACCGAGTATGTCCTCAGGGCCAGGCGCTCTGCCAGGGGCATTCTAGGTGTCATTGGATTTAACTCTCACGGAAATCCAGTTTAGTGGGAAGTACCAGTATGCCCATTTTACAGATGTGCAGGCCGAGGCTCAGGGAGGCCACGTGACCTTGCTCGAGGGGTAAAGATGAGAATCAAGTCTTGTTCAGTCTAAGTCTGGGATCTCACCACTGTATCCCCTCTGGGAGCCCTGGGACTGGGTATGCAGTGACTTGTGTGAAGGTAGCCCACCCCCTGACTGCCGCATACCTGCTGGGCAGGTGGGACTGTGGACGCCTCCCCTCGGTGTCCGTCTCTACTTTCCCAAGAGCTCTCCAGGGGACAATGAGTTGACACATCCATTTCCCAAAAAGTGACTTAGACACTCCCACGGGAGTGGAGTCCCAGCTCTTACTCCTGGTATTTTCAATCAAAAGTGGTTCCATCTACCCCAATTTCTGACCCGTGAGACAGCTGTCCTTAACAGTAAGCTGGATTCTTGGTGAAACCGTTATTATTAATTTCCTTAAATGTAGCAAACACAACAGATGCTGACCCCAGGCTGGGCACTGTTCCAGGCACTCTGCGGGGGAGAATTAGCGCAGCCCTCGGGAGCAGCCCAGTGAAGGCGGCGCATTACGGCCACGCCCATTTTGCAGATGAGAAAAAAGGAGGCACGAAGCAGAAGTTGGGCGCATGGTTAAGGTAGACAGCGCAGGCTGGAAGGCGCAAGCTCTGCCGAGGTCCTGAGTCCCTCAAGGAGGCAGACTGCTGCCATTTCCTGTACCTTCCGGACCCTGACCCAGTCTCACGTTTGTCCTTGGCATCGCCTGGACCCTGAACATCCCTTAGGACCAAGAGGCCTTTCCCCCCATCTCCTCTGGGACCCGCCCGAGCCAGGTTCAGAACAGTTACCATCAAAGGGATGCCTCTGCTCCCCGTCAGTCTCATCCTCGGCGAGGATCACCTCTTCTGAGGAGGAAGAGCACAGAGTTAAGCTCTAGTGTCTGGAGGGCTCTTCCGGGGACGGGTTCCCTTGGACCACTAAGGAGAAGGGTCTGCCTGACCACCTCCTCTCTCCCTTGCTCATGGCGACAGCTCAGACGGCCAGAGATGTGTCACCCAGCTATTTCTGACTCCCGGCCTCACTTTAGGAAAGGTAGTAATAGCTAAATTATCCCCACCTCCCTCCAAATGAAAACCAACATCCTTACCATAGCTTATATGGCTGTGCCCGATCCCGCCCCGCCACTTCCCTGCCTTCCTCTCCTCTCGTTCCCCCTCCCTTCCCTTGGCTCCAGCCACACTGGCTTCCTTGCTGTGACTCAACTCTGCTCCTAGCTCAGGGCCTTAGCACTTGCTGTTCTGCCTTCTGCCAGCAACGCCCCTTCTCTAGGCATCCACATGCTTCCTGCTCCCCATCCTTTGGGTCTCTGCTCAGATGTCCCCCCTTCACAGACACCCTCTCTGATCACCCTGCCTCCTCTGAACATTTTCCTGCCTCCTACTCTGCAATATTAAAAAAAAAAATTTACGTATTTATTTTTTAGAGAGAGGGAAGGGAGGGAGAAAGAGAAGGAGAGAAACATCAGTCGGTTGCCTCATATGTGTCCCGGCCAGGGACTGAACCTGCAACTCGGCATGTGCACTGACTGGGAGTCGAACCGGCCACCTTTCCCTTTGTGGGATGACGCCCAAGCAACTGAGCCACGCTGGTCAGGACTGCCCTGCTTTATTTTTGTTCTTAGCATTTACCAGCACCCAACATTCTATGTCTTTGTTTATTTTCTGCCTCTCTCACTAGAATATCGGAGCCCTGTGGGCAGGGATTTGGTGTGTTTTGTTCACTGCAATATCCTCAGTGCCTAGAACAGCGGCTACACACAGTGGATGCCACGTAAGGGTTTTAAGAACAACTGAATGAATGAACACGTGCTCACTGCACGTCAGGCACAGCTCTTCCTAAGCGACTCAGCTGGGATTATCTCACTGACTTTCCTAACAGCTGGATGAGGTAAGTATGATCATTATTTTTAACAGCTGAGGAAACTGAGGCACAGGGAGGTGAGGTGCATGGCTAGGAGGTGGCAGTGCTGGGATGTAAAGCAAAGTCTGGTTTTATAACTTATAACCATTATGCACCATTTATCCAGTTTTACTGCAGAAGTTTTACTATCATCTTCTGGATTCTTGTTGCTAAGGACTGGGACTACCGGTTCAGCCCTCTTTCTCGTCCCATCACTATGCTCCCCTCATCCATCTCCCGTCTGTGCGTGCGCGCGCCGTGGCCTGGAATGCCGGTTCCCGGGTCCCAGGGTGAAAGGACCTCACCTGCTTTCGAGATCCACTCCATGTACCCATTGAGCTCGCGTTCAATCTGCTGCTGCCGCCTCAGCTTCAGAAAAGCCCGCCGGTTTTCCACCCGCTCCCTTTCTTTGGCAAACTCCCTGCAGGAGGACAAAAAGCCCAAAGAGGCCAGGGTTGGCTGTTTTAGAAACTGTAGGGAGTCTCCATGTATGTGTATTCGGAGGTTCAGAAGCTTCTGGAGGGCAGAGGATTTCGACAAGTAGAATCAGTCTTCTGGGAGAAGACTGGAATACTCTAGGAGTGGGTATCTCTGCCAGCCTCCCAGATTTCCCAGCAGCTGTAAAACCGTAAGCCGTGCCATGTCAACCACTGCCGGCTGCACGCTCCGTTCTCATTCTCTGTGCTTCTGGCTACACAAGATCTTCAGCTGTTTTAAGTTAGGTCAGTGGCACATAAGCTGATGGTTTCTGCAGCAGCCTCACATCCCAGGTACAGGCCCCACCCCTTCTAGGTTCCCTCCTTCCTCTGCCTGTTGGAATGTGGGATGACCATCTTGGGAGTGCGAGGCAGCCACCTTGAGACCGTGAGGCAGCTATAGAATTAAAGTGTCTGGTAAGAATGTCAGAGTAGAAATCTGGAAGGGACTGGGGTCCCTAATGGCACTATGGAGCCCCCATACCAGTCCCCAGACTTCTCGTTGGTAAGAAAAGTGAACTCATTTATGATTAAGCTAAAAAATCAGTCCTGGGGGTAAGGAACTATATGTATCACGGAAATGCATGTCTGACTGTAGGCTATAATTGTATATTAGGAAACCCAACCTATTGGTTTTTTAAATGTAAACTACAGAAAGTAAAGCTCTGTGGAATTTTCTTATCAGTGGGTTGTGGGTCTGAAAAATTTGCAAAAACCTTCTGTTTTGTTTTGTGTGTGTTTTTAAGATTTTATTCACTTACTTTTAGAGAGAGGGGGAGGGAAGGAGGAAGACAGGAAGAAAAAAAACCAATGTGTGAGAGGTACACCAAGGCCCGCAACCTGGGCACGTGCCCTGACTAGGAATTGAACCAGTGACCTTTTGGTTCGCAGGCCAGCACTCAATCCACTGAGCCACACCAGCCAGGGCGGGAAAAACCTTCTGAATGAGAGGTCTGCATTGGGAAGAGGTAGCTCAATGCCAGGGACAAACTGGTGAGTCAAGTCTGGGCTGGATTTCAGCCCCTGTGAGTCCCTCTACTAGGTTACCCCAGTAGTGCCAACCTACACGCTTGTACGTGGCTTGCTCATAACCGTCTGGCTAATCCAAGGCAAGGGAAGAAGCCTGTTTTCTGCCTGGAGAATGAAAACAAAGCTTCAATGGTCTCTTCCTGGGAAGAAGATGACACGGGAGGGTGCGGTGGGAGAGCAGCGAAGACTTACCCTGACAGCACACCCAGCACGAGGTTCAGCATAAAAAAGGAGCCGATGATGATGAGGGGAATGAAGTACAGCCAGTTCCAAGTGTTCCCTGAGGCATCGTTGCTCTGCAGGAGGAGGGAAGGCAGGTGAACACTGAGTGGGGCTGAGGTCTGACTGGACAGGTGGGGGCAGGCGCGTCCTGGTTCGCCCCAAATGTCTTTAATCTGTGGAGCCCCGGAGCGCTGGCAGCCCAGGGAGGTAAATGGAGCCCAGGACCGACCAGCGGCAGGAGCCCAGAGGTACCACTGGAAGCACAAGGCCGCCTCCTAACCATGCAGCCCTTAGAGGACCTGGAAACCAGCATGACCCTCAGGAGACTCCAGAACGAAACACCAAAGCCCACTGGAAAGAAGCAAGAGCCCCTGGCTCCTTCCTTGTTCCCTGACACAGTCGCTTTCCCCTTGAAGGAGGTGCCTGGCGGCAGGTGCTGGCCGCTGGTTGAAATCGCCAAGGCGGGCGCCAGGGCTGGGAACCTTTCCCGCCTCTATTTTCTGCTTCTTCAGTGTCAACCACAAAAAATTTTGGAGGTGCCCAGCTCAACTTTCAAGGCGGGAGAAGTCCACAAATGGAACATTCTTCTCTGATATGGAAGAGAGGATACTGTAGCAAGAAGGAAGTAAGAGGAGGCGAGGAAACTCAAGGAGAAAGGTGGGGTGTGGAGAGAGAGAGGGAGAGAGAGAGGGGGAGAGAGAGAGGGAGAGAGGCCCAGCACTTACAGAGCACTCACTATGCATTAGGGAGTCTTCTAAGCAGATTATTTATATTCGCTCATTTAACCCTCATCGTGCCCCTATGTTATCATCATGCCCATTTTACAACTGAGGAAACTGAGGCCCAGACAGGAAAACTTGCCAGCCCAAGGTCACAGAGCTAGACAGTGGACGGGGGACTTGAACCAGGTGGCCAGGCCCCAGAGCCCGTGTGGGCTTAACCTCTGCACCGGGGAAGCCTCAGCTTCGGCAGCCAGAGGAGGGCGTCCTTCTGCTGGGTCCCCTGCTCTGCGGCATCTGCGGAGTGCGGGGCGCCCACACGGGGCTTTCGAGGCTCCCCTTCAGAAGTGCTGCTGTTGCCGGGCAAAAAGGCTAACGTGGGAAAGACTAAGTGCTTCACATCTCTGGCTGCAAATTACTACCGCCTGGAGAACTTCCAAGCCATACGGATGGCCAGACCCCAGCCCAGAGAAGTTGATAACTGCTCTCTGGTGGATCCTGAACGTCTGTATTTTTAAAAATCGACTTTACCTAGGTATAATTTACATAGAGTAAAATGCACCCATTGTGAGTGCGTAAATTTCAGAGTGTTCTGAGAAACTTTTACATCGCGTAGCCACATCTCCATCCCCTCAAAACATCCCTCATGCCTCTTGGTAGTCTGCCTCCACCTCCAGACCTGCACACTGGCTAATCTGCTTTCCGTCCGTGTAGGTTAGTTTTCTACCTCTACTGTTTCATGTGAATGGACTCAGGCTGTACATACAGAAGCCTAGTGCTGGCTTCTTTCACTCAGCCCAATGCTTCTGAAAGTCATTCAGGCTCCTTCCTATTGCACTGCATGGATATGGTGTAGCCTGTTTATCTGTTCTTCTCACCATGGACATGGGTTGTTTCCAGTTAGGGGCTATCACGCCTCTCTCTCTCTTTCCAATCTTCTTAAGTATTCTAACGTGCTGTCAGGGTTGAGAGTTGAGAAGCAATGATGCACCAAGGAAGAACCTTCCAAGGGGGAAAAAGTGACCGTCCCCCCTCTTTCCCAGAGTAAACATCTTCCTGTGGGAGTGTCAACAGTCATTTTATATGTGGAACCCTACGTTCAAGACCTGCTGTTAAAGGATGCAAGATTAGAGAAGGGGCAACCTTTCCACAGGGTGCCGAGACCCTCCCCGATCTGTCTGGGGTTCAGTCTGGAGGACTGCGGGGTTGGAGGGGCTGTGCGCACGCAGAGGTGCCCCTGGGTGCTCTCACTCTGGTGGCCGCCCTGGGAGCCTGGTTCGGCCCGACGGCACTACATCCCCCTGTAGCTAACTAGGTGTATACTAAATTTCTGTAAATTAAGAAGACAGAGGGAGAGGGCGAGGGAAAGACTGACCCTGCCAGACTATTACTGAATCACCTCCCCAAATTCCAGTTCATGCACCTGGTGCGCTGAGAGGCCGAAACGTAGAGACACCGGTGCTCGGCTATAGAGAAAGGGTTATTCAATTTGGCCAAAATGAGAGGACAGGAGAGCAAGATCTCTCAAATTCGTCCCCCCAAAAGCAAAACCGGGCAGTTTTTATGCAGCCAGGGGGTGGGGGAGGGGGAGCTCCAGGGAACTTAGAGGGAAGACTACGCTTCTTTAGTCAGAGATGCGGCCTTTGTGTATCAGACTCCTGGGTGTCAGCAGCTGGTCACAGCTTTCTTTTTTCTTTTCTTTCTTTTTTTAAAAAATAAATACATTTACTGGTTTCAGAAGGAGAGAAAAAGAGAACGAGAAAGACAGAGAAACATCAATTGGTTGTCTCCCGTATGTGCCCTGACGGGGACTGAACCCATAACCTTTCGGTGTACAGGTCGATGCTCCGACCAGTTGAGCACCCAGGCCAGGGCTGGTCACAACCTTCTTAAAGGCATTTACTCCTGCAAAAGAAACTGATGGATCTTCATTGTGGTCCTGGAGGCATCTCCTGCTTGACGAGGAAACAGTACATCAGCAACACAAAATTACACTGTGAGAACAGGGAGTGCTGGATTGAAGAATCAAGAGATGCTGCAAAATACCTCGTAACTGGGCCTCAGTGACACCTTTAAGGCAGAAACTAGGCACCTTGTCACTATCGCCATTGCTTAAGCCATCGTTGTTTTGTGCTTAACTAGCTCTGCTTTTCTAGGCTCTCAGGGAAAGTGTACTTTTAAACATTTCTTCTGGAACTTGCTTTACAGGAAGTCCTTCAGAACACGACCAGCACACTTTCTTACTCTTTGACTACAAGCAACGTGACTGAAGCAATTTAAACGTTTAGTTAAAGCCTACCCCTGTATTCTAATTAAGAATTTAAAAAAAGATTTTATTTATTTTTAGAGAGGGGGTAAGGGAGGGAGAAAGAGAGGGAGAGAAACATCATTGTGTGGTTGCCTCTCATGCGCCCCCAACTGGGGACCTGGTCCACACCCCAGGCATGTGCCCCGATGGAACCGAACTGGCGACCCTTTGGTTCGCAGGCTGGCACTCAATCCACTGAGCCACACTGGCCAGGGCAGGAATTTTTTTAATCTTCACTCGAGGATGTGTTTTTATTGATTTGAGAGAGAGACAGAGAGAGAGGGAGAAAAACATCAATGTGAGAGAGAAACTGGGGATCGAGCCTGCAACTTTTGGTGGACGGGATGACACTCCAGCTAACGGAGCCACCCAGCAAGGACTCTAACTAAGAATTTAATTATTTATAATTTTATCTGCCAAAAATACTAGGGGCATTAAAATCACAAGGGGCTCTGCCACAAATCTCTCCTTTCCTTTGTAAATCCCTCAATCTTGAGGGATAGAAGTCTTTTTTGAAAAAAAAGTCCTCACCTAAGGATATGTTTATTGATTTTTAGGGAGAGAGGGGGGGAGGGGAGAGAGAGAGAGAGAGAGAGAGAGAGAGAGAGAGAAACATTGATCGGTTGCCTCCAGTGTGTGCCCTGACCACGGATCGAACCCGCAACCTTTTGGTGTACGGGACGATGCTTCGACCAACTGTGCAACCTGACCACGGCGAAGGACAGAAATCTTAATTGGTTTGCTATGTGGCACAGTGACATTCATCTAATTTTGGGAACACGGCAATGACCTTTAGTTATTTCCTGCTGAAGGAGGGCAAAGTTCGGGGGGAAGAGAGGATACGTTCCGTCTGATGGAGGAAAAGAGGTGTTACGAGGTTTCCTAGAAGAAATGAAGACATCAGTCCAGTAGTCATACTATGTTTTCTTGTCATCTTTGCAAACAGGTCTTGGGGAACAAGGTTGCTTCGGCCCAGCCCAAAGGTTATTTTGCCCTGTTGTAACGTTTCAAAGGTTTGAGGAGTAAGACGTGCAAGCCAGCTCCTCCAGGGTGGCAGCTCCGGCTCCACTTTAAAGTGGCTCCATTCGTATTTTGTTTACATTTCTCCCCTTTTGATTAAGATCTTTCCTTGAAAGCACTGCTGATCAATCGTTAGGTAGCAGTACTAATCAGCAGTTAAAAGTGTCGTTGGTCCTGTAATGTTGAGCAAGTCTGGGGAGGACCTGGAGCCCTCCCATGTTGCCGAAGGGCGGGTGACACGGTGCATGAGTTTCTTGTGGCTACTGACAAAGCACGATGAACTTAGACAACAGAAATTTATTGCTTCACAGCCTGGAGGCCAGAAGTCCGAGCTCGAAGCGTTGGCAGGGTTGGTTCCTTCTGGGGTCTGTGAGGGAGAATCTGGCAGGCCTGTCCCCGGCCCCTGGGGGTTTGCTGACAATCTTTGGTGTCCTTTGGCTTGTAGAGGTATCATTCTGATCCATCAAGCTCCTCACTTAGGATCTGAAGGGTTTTCTGTATGTCTGTATGTTTATTTTACTTCGATAAAATGTCTTTTTTTTTTTTTTAAAGTAGGAGGTGGGCTTTCCCTGGGGCTTGCTCAGGAGCAAAATGGAAAATATATTTCTAAAATGGAAAGACTGGAGCTGCCACAACCCTTCTGTGACAGCAGAGGAAGAATGCGGGGACAGAGTCTCCCTGCTGTGTCTCATCTGTTTGGGCGGCTCAGGGTGGGTGTGTGTGAGTATGGGTGCAGGGTGCAGGAAGGGGCCGGGAAACTTGCTCCCTTGTCGAAGTTAATGATACTGGGAAGGGTGTGCTCCCAAGATCGCCTTATCTTTCTTCTGAAAGCTTAAAAGACTTTTACTGCCTGGGCCACACTACTCCCTATTAGTGCGGCCCCCCTACGTGTTTCCGGTGATATGGCTGGATGGCCCTTCCTGGTCTCACTGTGGTTGGCCCAGGGCCACATGATAAGTGCTGGCCCATGAGGAGTGAGTGGAAATATCTGTGTCACTTTTGGACCAGAACACTGAACTGTCAGTGTGAGACCTTTTAGGGCTCTCTTTCCTTTAGGACGGCAAGTGGCAATGTTCTATATGGTGTCTGCTCCATTAGCTGGGTCCCAAGTGACCAAGTTGAACCAGAGCCCCCTTCTCCACCACTTCCAACCTATGCTGAACATACAGCGTAAGAAAAGCCATTCGCTGTTAAAATCAGAGACTCTGAGGATGTTTGTTACTGCAGCATAACCTACCTTCCCTGGCTAATACACCCTGGTATCTCCCTAGTTTGCTCCTTCTTCTCCTTATGGATCTCATAAGGCAGGTTGGCAAAAAGAACATCTCCTGTACGTCTCATCGAGAAACTGGTACCCAGAAAGGTGAAGTTCAAGATTATAATGAGCTAGTTGTTTCTGTTCTCTGAGCCTCTGCCTGGAGCCCAATTTCCCCTACATCTTGGCTTGGTTGATTCCTCCTCTTCACACAGCCTTAAGCTCCACCGAGCCCTCTCCCAACCTTCAACGCAACCAGGCATCTCATTCTCTTTCCAGCATGTTTCACACTTTGAATCAGTGGTCGATCTACACATTTACTTGTTTATAGATTCTTTGCTCCCTAAAATGCCAGCACCCCAGTACCCAGAACACCACTCAGCACACAGTAGGTGCTCACTAAAAGTTGGCTGCATGGTGAATGCATAGAATCCTGAAGTCCCTGTAGGAGGATGTTTAAATCATACTAACGAGAGGGAAACGTTGTACTTCTCCCATGTCTCAGTGATCGGGCGGTTTTCCCGGGAATGGAGAGGCTGGCGGGACATGCACGGTCACTGTCATAGAGCCCTTCTGAGCCAGCAAAACACCCTTGATTCCTACAATTGCCACACCTAGTGATGGGGAAACTGAGGCTGAGAGAGGCATGATCTGCCTGGTTCACAAGGGTGTGGATGGTACGGCTGGGGCCGGACTGATCATTCTGGCCTCTACCTGACCTTTTGTCCTACTTCACCCCGTGGCTGCACTTACACGGTACTTTTTGTTTATAATGATTGGCTTGTGAGAGCCGTCAGGGAGAGGGGAGGTGCTGATTCATTCCAGCGCGCTGCCGGAGCCTAGTGTGGCGCCTGGCGCTTCGCAAGCACTCGATAAATACTCGTCAAACAAATTAATGGCTGAGTCCCAGTAAAATCCTTAAGTGCCTTCTGTTTCATGGTTTATTTTCCTCTGATTTTTTTTAGCATGGTTCATTCAGAAAAAATATAGAGGATGTTAAAAAAAAAAACACAAAAACCGCAGCTCAGGAGAACACCCAATTCGACAGCACATGAAATAAAAATGGGGTAGATCTGACTGTGAAGGAGATAAAGCCCCACAGTGGCCACGAGGAAGGTTGTATGTCCCAGTTTATACCTGTTATAGATCACGCAATGCCTGCTGAAAATTTTTTGAGTCCTCCTTTCCCTGTTTGCTCTCAAAATTGCCCTGGTTTGAACGATACATTATAGTGTCTCTCTGCCTGTGAGATGTCTGTCACCTCCCCTGCACTCATCAGCTCCCTCCAGCCCTTACTCCCTTCCAGCCACATGGGCTGTCACGCTGCTTCTCACAAATGCCAAGCTCACTCCTGCCTCAGGGGCTTTGCACTGGACGTCGGCCTAGGTCTCGCTACCCTTACACACCCGCGTGGCTCCCTCTGGCCTCCTTCAGGTCTTTTAGGAAGAACTGCAGCCTCTCACTTTGACAATCCATAACCCCTCCACTGCTTGGTTTTTCTCCTGAACTTTAATCATTTTCTAACACAGGAGTCGGCAAAATACAGCCACCTGTTTTTGTAAATTATGGTTCTATCGTCACACAATCGTGCTCATTCATGGTGTATTTTCTCTGCGGCTGATATGGTGCTACGACAGAAGGCTGAGTAGTTGCAACAGAGACTGCATGGCCCACAGGGCCTGAAACAGTTAAGATATTATCTGCCCTTTACATATATAAATTAAAATGAATATAAAAATATGTATCTCTTAATTACCGTGTTGATCGCCTGCTTCCCCCACTAAAATGTCCACTCCTCCCAAACAGGGATTTTGTTGCCTCTGTTCTCTGTGTGTCCTCGATGCCTAAGGGTGCCTGCACACAGGACGCCTTCAACAAGGGTTTGTTGAATGAATATGCGATCTACAGTGCACCCAAATCTGATGCTTTGATATTGGCCAAAACACACATCTATGAATGAAAAAGGGTTTAGGGCAAAGATCAACTTCAACCATTAGTGACTATTTGTCAAGGGACAGATGTTTATAATCACCAGCTAAGCACCGTTTTGTTGCCTTCTTAACGTTAGTGGAGAGAGAAATAGAGAGGGATTGAAGCACACAGAGAAAATCAGAGAGGCGGGAAAGAGAAGAAGAGGAGGAGGCGAGACAGAGACAGAGACACACACACTCAGTTCTCTGGTGTCTCTTCTTATGAAGGCACTAATGCCATCATGAGGACCTCACCTGTCACCTAAACTATCACCTCCTCTGAGGGTTTTCTAGACACGGCAACTGGAGAAGTCACTTGTGAGATTCCCTTAGTCTCAGTTGCTGGTGGTGGTGGTGGGGAATCCTTGGGGCTCCTGAGGACAGAATTCAAGGAGTCTGTGATTTGAATAGAAAAACGTCCATCCTTCACTTCCCACATTTCCACAGGAAACGGGTATTTTCTTCCATTACGAAGGGAGGCACCAAACAGAGCAGCCTGGACAGGACGAGTAATGCCCATCTCCAGCAGAAATCGCCCAGTTTACAGCATCGCACAAATTCTTTTAAGCTTAACAACTCTGATGAGATGACAGGAGTTATCTGACCTGTCAGCAGGTCCTGTTGGCGATGTGTTACGAACTCTAAAACTATATCGCAAACCTGTTTTTAAAAATATTTTGAGCCTTGGATGGATGGCTCAGTTGGTTGGGGCATTGTCCCGTACACCAAAAGGTTGCAGGTTCGATTCCTGGTCAGGGCACATGCCTAGGTTGCGGGTCCCATCCCTGGCTGGGGCGGGAATGAGAGGCAACCAAATCGATGTTTCTCTCCCTGCCCCCACCCAAAATCAATAAACATATCCTCAGGTGAGGATTAAAATCAACCCCCCTCATTTACCATAATATGGTGAGCATTTCCCCACACCCTTAAATTCTCTCCCAAAAGCTGATTTTTAATGACAACATGCTCTTTCATCTTATGGAGAGACCATACGGTAACTAGTGGCCTCCAGCTGTGTTCTCTGTTTATAAATAGTGCTGGGGCGCACATCCTGATGTAAATCTTTGCCCGCATTGCTGACTAGCTGGGGTAGGTGTTTTCCAAAAGGCACTTTAACTAGGAAACCAAGTGGGAAAGAGGAGACAAATCAAAAATGGGAAAACCTGGAAAGGGCCCGCATATGCCGTGTCGGTGAGCTGCTACTGTTTCCTCTGCCAGGGATGCTCTTTCCCAAACGCCCGCCTGGCTCCCTCCTTCCCAGTGAAATGTCACCTCTTCCAAGGAGCCTTCCCTGATTTCCCGGTTTAGACTAGTCCCCATTGCTGGATCACTTGTCCTCTTGGCTGCTTTTGTCCCCAAAGGGTATGTCACCGTGTCCCATATTATGCACTTGCTTACTATCTCCAACTTCCTGAGTGGGTTATTGTTTATCATGTTTACTGTTCACATCTGTCTTCCCTATCAGGTGGGATTTTTTGGTCTGGCCTCTTCATTGCAGTGTCCCCAATCACCTGTTTCCTGGCACACAGTGGGCGCTCAAACAATAATTAGAGAACACACAAATGGATTTCAATGACGTTGAGAAAAGAAATGAGATGTTGGGATGGCAAGGCGCCGCCCACGCAGGCGGGTGGCGTCTGCTTGGCATCTGGGCCTGTGGAATCTAAGACACGTGGAGCCGCTGTGTCTGGACTCTCCCCATGGGTCTCCCCTGCCTGCGGCTGGCGAGGCTGCGTCCACGGTCCTCCGCTCTGTACCAGCAGACTCCAGATACTGGGCCTGCTTGTGGTCGGATGGAGCAAGGGGTGACCTAGTACAGGCCTGGGCACGGCTGGCAGATGGCAGAGCACGAGGGCAGGGCCCAGGTGAGTCCAGGAAAGCAACAGCTCTGCCCTTGCCAAAGGAAACTCAAAGACGGTCAACTGAGCCCCCGCCCGTGGCAATGCCAGGCCCCAGTGGTTGCGTTGGGCAGGGGAGTTGTCTTAATTTGGGAAGCCCCAGGCAAAGGTTCAAGTACAAGAGGTTTGTCTGGGAGGTGTTATGAATTCAATTGTGTCCCCTCCCTAAAGATATATTGAAGTCCCAGCCTCTAGGACCTCACAATGTGACCTTATTTGGAAATAAGGTCAATGTAGATGTAATTATATAAAACGAAGTCCTATTGGAGTAGGATGGGCCCTAATCCAACTTGACCAGTGTCCTTTAAAGAAGGTGGCCATGTGAGGATGGGGTGTTGGAGCGGAGGGCCGAGCGTCTGCGAGCCAAGGACTGTCAGAAGCCACCAGAAGCTGGACGAGGCAGGGAGGATCCTCCCCTCCAGCCTTCAGAGGGAGCGCGGCCCTGCTGACACCTTGATATGGAACTTCTGGCCTCCAGACTGAGAGACAATAAATGCTTGTCGTTTTAAGTCACCCAATTTGTGGCATTTCATTACTGCTCTAGGCTCACATCAGGCTGAAATCACTGCTTGGGCTTCTAGCCAAAGGATGACAGTGCGATGTAAGTGTGTGGAAACTTCTAGATGGATACCCTGAGCTAGAGGCGGTCGCCAGCAGGGTGAGGGTAGGAAATGGAGAGGGACCGCAGAGCGCGCACCACCTCCCCAGGTGCTGCTGGAGTTTCTGTGATGAAAAACTCACACGTGTTTCTAACAGCAGCGCCTTTGGGGTAGAGAGTTTGGCTCACCCATGGCGGCCCAGCACCAGGTACAGTTCTAAATGCCTCCTATGTATCCACCTTACTCAGTCCTCTTCCCCTTTCAAGTAGGACTGTGCTTTTGGTCATTTTGCAAAGTGGAAATGGAGGCACAGAGAGGCTAAGACACTTGCCCAAGGTTGCACAGCACAAAAGTGGTGGAGTTGAGATGGGAACCAGGCAGCCTGGTGTCTGACTCTGTGCTCTCCACCATTTCTCCTGAGCTTGCTTCTCCCAAGGCAGCTCAGCCCCTAGGTTCTAGGACAAAACATCCCCTCAAATAATGCTGTAGAATCTTCTGGCAATTCACGGTTTTGCTCACTCGTCCTCTCCCACCACTGAGCACACCCCCAGTGTCTTCCTCTGAAACTCCGGACCCTTTCTCTGGACACCCAGCCCAGTTCGTGACACAATTTTCACATTCACAATTTTCTCAGCTTCTGCCCCTCACTCACACTCTGCTCTCCCGAGTTCTCCAATCATCTCCCAGTTCTGTTTCGCTTCCAGGAGGATTCATTGCCTGTCCCGCCACCAAAGCTCCTTTCACAGTAGCCTTGCTAAGCAAAAGCCAAGAACCTGTAACAATCCCCCAGCAAACTTTGGCCAATTTTAAAAAAGATTTTATCTATTTATTTTTAGAGAGAAGGGAAGAGGGGGTAGAAAGAGAGGGAGAGAAACATCAATGTGACAGAGAAATATCAATCGGTTGCCTCTCACAAGTGCCCTGACCAGGGACTGAACCCACGACCCAGGCGTATGTCCTGACCAGGAATAGATCTGGTTTTGCGAGACAATGCCCAACCAGTTGAGCCACACTGGTCAGGGAGCTTTAGCCAATTTTTGCCCAAGCCGTTTGCAGGTGAAGCCCAAGGGAAGAACTTGAGCATCTCTGAGGACTGCTCTCTGTTCCCAGAGATGCTATGCTCAGACAAGGGCTTTATGAAATTAGAACATCAAGTCCCTTTTCCACATACTTTACATTTGTCAACAAGTTATAATAACAGCAGAAATCTCTATTGTAGATGGTATGAAAGGCACTCTTGAAATGTGGTGACTTGTGCTGTGTAGGACATGCAAAACTGCCCATGGTGGCTCTTTCTGGTGTCCACTCCCAAGTGGCACTCTTGACCCCACCCTAAAATGAGCCACTAATCAAAAGGATAGGTTCCCTCCACCCCCGAGTGGGGAAATTCCTTAAGGAACACACACGGTGACCGGGAGGAGCATTTGGCTCCTCTGCGGGCAGCAGGGGGCCTGGTATCGCTTCCGCAGTGGGCCCAGCCCTGGCAGGACCTTGCCCGGCCAATTTCAGTATTTGTGCGGGGCAGCCCCAGGATGGAGGATAGGAAACAGGGTGGAAGGGGGGCAGGTAGAGGTGTGTATCTTTCCAGACACGTTCGTAACATTTTCAAGACCTAGGACAAGTGTAATGACAAGAGGCCCACATACTGTGCGTAAATATTTAAAAGCCATTAAATAAAACATGCCGGATGCTTGTCCTTTACAAACATACCTTCATAAGCGCTGGGAAGGTCAGGGTAAAAATCAGAGTCTGGACATCTGGACAAGATCATGGCGTGGCGAGGGCCAGCCCTGCCCCATGGCCATGGCCTGCCACCTTCTCTCCCCACCCATGGCTCTGTGCTGCCTGGGAGTGAAAAATCCCACCTGCATGTCCAAGCTCCAGCTACATTTGTGCCAGCAGCCACCCTTAGGACACCCTTGGCCCTTGGAGGGTACAAGCAGGCGGTCCAGTCAGAGAACAGATGGAAAAATCTAAGGCAAGTCCATGGAATCTGGGTTTGGACAGAGAATTCCAGAATCTTGGATAACTCAGAATGTGGTCTAGAAAGTATGGGGGTGACGGTGGCACTTGGCAGGCATGTCCTCCTGCCCCATGGACAGCTCACACCATGGGGAGGGACACGGCTGGAAGGGGACCGGCGAGTCCCGGTGCAGAGCCCCCCTGCATAGGTCCAAGGGCACTACTCTTGTCCATGCTGGGTTTTGAATCACACAACCTTTACGTACAAGCGGACCTTGGCGGTACTGCAGCTGGGTTCCATACCAACACGACAAGGCGAGCACTGCAATAAAGCGTGTCACCCAAATTTGTGGTTTCCCAGTGTGTGTGCAAGTTATGTTTACATGATACTGTGGTCTCTTAAATACAACAGCATTATGTCTAAAAAAGCTGATGTACATAACTTAATTAAAAATACTTTATTGCTAAGAAATGCGAACCATCATCTGAGCTTGTTGGAAAAATGGCACCAACAGATTTGCTCAAGGCATCGTTGCCACAAAACTTCAACTTGTAAAAAAAATCCCAAAATACCTGTGAAGCGCAATGGGCAAAGCTCAATAAAAGCGAGATATGCCTGTATTTAAAATCCTAAAATTACATTTAAACACCTGCACAGTGAAAAATTATTCAACAGCTGTGTGCCCTCCGGATTTCCATGTCCCGAGGGGTCTTCCCTACTTAAGGGTTCTGAGGGTGGCACCCCACCCCCATTGTCCAAGGCCTTAGCTTCAGGCCTGCTCTTCTGGGGCCACACTGAGTTGCCCCTGGAGTGCCCCCCCGCCCCCGGCTCAGGGTCCCTCCACTGCAGCCTCAGGGGTCGGCTGGTTCTGGAGGGCCGCCTTCCTGCGAGCCCCCCTCACTTACGTTGTAGAGGAGGTCAGTCCATCCTTCCATGGTGATGCACTGGAAAACAGTCAGCACTGCAAACAGGATGTTGTCGAACTGAGTGATCCCATTGTTGGGCCCTTCCCAGTAGGGCTGGCATTTGGTCCCATTGGGGCAGGTGCGGGCGGGTTCCTCTGTCCCACATGGAGCCGGAGACTCACCCTGAATGTCATCTGCAAAAGGGGAGGAGAGAAAAGTCAGGAGAGGGAGCCGGGAAAAACAGCTCTGAGACCTAGGGGCCATGAAGATTTTTCAGCACTGGCTGTCGGGGAAAAAAAAAAGTCTATTGGGATGAATTTAGCAATTTTTTTAAAGACAAAAAACAACAAACCTAACATTCGCCTCTGTTGATCTATTCATTGTTTTCTATTTCATTAATTTCTTCTCTAAGCTTTATTACTTTTCCTAAATTTTCAAGATGGGTTAACTTCCTTTAAAGCTACAAGTTGCTCTTTAAATGCGGCTTTAGCTGTACCTCACAAATTTTGTCATGTATCATCATTGTTCAAGTAAAATATTTGGAAATTTCCACTATTACTTCTTCTTTGACCCATGGATAACCAAGAAGTATTTCTCCTTAAAAAATACTTGTCAGATATTTAACTATCTATCTATAGACATATCTATGTATCTATATCTATATTTATTATCTATATATGTAATAGAGTAGTATAATGAATTCCCATGTGTCTATCACCAGTTTCAACATTTGTCAACTCAGGGCTACTCCTGTTTCATCTACATCCCCTCCCCACACTTTGCCTCGCCACTAGAATATTTTTGAAGCAAATCTCAGACATCATACTAGTTCATCCTCAAATAAGCATGTCTCTTAATTTCCATCTCGCTGAGTGGTGTTTGTTTTTTTTTTTACCAATTTCCAGCCTAATTGCAGTGTGGTCACTGGATATGCTCTGTATTATTAGTCTTTTGCAATCTGTCAAGATGAGTGTTATGGTCCCTAATACAGTCAGTTTTGGGAAATGTGCTGTGTGCATCATGAGGTGGTTGGGTGCAGTGTTCTCCAGACTCCATCAGGACAAATTTGTTCATGACATTGTGTTATTCTTGTGTAGCCTGATTTTTTTTTTCCTTGAGATGTGCTGGGTTCAGGGAGCTGTTCTCGGGGCAATGAAGGCCAGCACAGACAACACACGCCCTTAGCAACACAGGAGCTAAGTCTTCCCCCACTAAAAGCCAGAGGCAGACTGTGAAAATGCCACAAATAAAGAGACATGTGCCAGAGGATGCCCCTTCCGCCGGAAACTAAAGGCAGCCTCTCAGCAAAGTGGGGTTGGGCACCCATGGTCAGGTCTCAATTCCAAGGGGTTGATGGGGAGGAAGAAGAGAGACCTCTGTGAACACACGGAATCAAGGGAACACATGTCATCCCAAGCATGTCCCCACGGGACCAGAGCAGCAGATATGAGAGGACCCTTTTCAGGGAGTGACACTTTTGAAGGTTTTCAGAGTGACATTATCCACCAAGAAAACAGACAGCTGAGTGTGTACACTCGAGCTTCCCACTACATGAAAATACATCTCAGTGTACGCGCTCTAGGCTCGGAGCACCAATTCCCAGCCTCCGCTCAGCATGCGGCAGAGAGAAATAAACGGGCACGGAATGTGTGACTCTTACGGGTCTCTGAAGCTTGGTTCAACAGAAACTCTAGGTCATGCAAAGTAATGCCCACGGCTCTCAGGAGTGTCACCCCCTGCTCAAGAAGCAATGACCACGTCAGCCACTAGTTTAAGTGGCTGGAGACGCCTTCCCCACTTGTGCTGGACTTGGTGTAGGGCTATGATTGAATAAATACAGGTTGGAAGGCAAAAACCTTTTAAACATAAGGCTCAGGGGAGGGAAAAAAATCAGTGGGCTCCTAAATGAGAACCCACTCATTTAGTGGGTACTAAATGAGAAAAATCAGTGGGTACTAAATGAGAACCACTGTCTGTTGGGAGCCTTCTCTGTCTCCACCCCATGCCCAAGCGTGGCTCAGTTCCTACCCCCGTGCCACCCCACGGAACACTTGTCTGTCCGTTTCCTTAGGGCCGCAGCAGCTCTCTCGTGTTCACGGCGTGCGGACACAATCGTGCATTAGTGTTCACTGCTGTGAACTGATGACGGCTCTCATCTCAAACTGTTTTGGAAGCAGTTGGAAAGCAGGTAGAATTCCACTTCATCTTTGTGTTTCTGTGAGCATTTAACATAGAGCTGGGAGCATACGAACTGGGTTCACGACGACAAAGACACGCTACTGAAAGCTTGTCTGTCTTTAGCAGCTTTGCCCAGTGGTGTTCTGGGTTCCGATCCCCCCTCAACCCCCTGTCGCCCCATCATGAAACACTGAGTGCTGCTTCTAGAAAAGCAACTGTCCAGAGAGCCTGAGGAATTTGGTTATAAATATATTTTAAAATTAACCTGCTGCCTGGGTGTCTGTATATAACTGTCTCTTACTCACACGCCTCATAATTTTAATCGTGAGCTTTTCAGTCAAAAAGGGAGGCTTCCCACCCGCTGGTGGCCCCGCCCACGTCTGTCCCCTCACAACCCTACTCAGAGCCAAGCCTGTCCTGTATCCTCTTAGCTGGAAAGAGAAAAAAAAAAAACACCAAACAACAAAACTACCAAATCTAGGATCCAGGAGTCCCGGTTTCTTTGCTCTTGGCCGTTTTTCTGAGGAGCCCTGCCCTGTATCTCTCCTTCTCGAATTTCCGCCTGGTGATGAGGCCAGGCGCAGAAATAGCTCTGCCTCAATTAACACCTTCTTCATCGGGGAAAGAAATAATTAGGACATCCCATATTGAGCGAACTTCACAAGCCCAGGAGAGAAGGAGACAAGAGGAGCAAGAAAAAAAAAAG
Organism: Mormoops blainvillei; assembly: GCA_004026545.1. Taxonomy (NCBI): domain Eukaryota; kingdom Metazoa; phylum Chordata; class Mammalia; order Chiroptera; family Mormoopidae; genus Mormoops; species Mormoops blainvillei. The sequence continues at coordinate 72,593 of PVJD01005803.1, forward strand.
GGAAAAAGAAAAGCATCTTGAATAAACCTTTCCTACGGGGTTTCCTTCACTCTGGGGAGGTCTGGGGTGTGGTCTGAGCCAGTTGGGGGTCACGGGGCAGAGAAGGGGGGTGCGAGGCCACTCCAGGACAGAATCTTGTCCCAACAAGACATGCCTGAAACCTCCTTCCATTCCTACATGGGTCCTCTTGTGGCTTCCCTGTCCACTCTGCCCATTCCTTCCGTCCCCAGGGCTCTTGGCCATGACTAGCGCTGCCATTCAGCCTGTCTGCGCTGAGATGGCTGGTGGTCCCAATAACGGAAACACAGGTTTCCCTCCTTATTCGATTCCACTTGGTTCTTGGGCTACAGAGAGCAAAAGAGCTTGGAGAGCAAGGGGTTTAACTGCAAATGTACCTGGAAGCTACTGGTCTCTGAGTGTCTGGAATGCGGAGGGATACCATCTGCCATGCTGCTGATGCAGAGCTGGGTCCCCAGGGTGGGGTGCCTCCTGCCTGCCCCCCACCCACGCTTCTTGGGCCAGCTACTAGGGGATTGGCACTGGCATGGTGTGCGGAGGAAAGGAACCAGGACCTTGCCTGCACTGGGTTCTGACTGGCCGGTGTCAGGACTCCCAGTTGGGGTATCTTTAAGCATATTCTGGGGGAGACCAGGAGAAGTTATCCCCTACTATCCTTTCCTTCAGGTCACGGCCCACAAAAGCAATTAGACCCGCTCCTTCCTGGCCAGGTGGCCCCTCTTCTTCCTGCTTTAGAACCCAGCATGGTCTGTGGCCACTGCAAGGTCATCAGGCAGGGGCACTGAGCACCTTGTCCATCTCCTGCCGTCACTTACCCTGCCTGCTCCCAACTGAGAACACCTTCCATGTCCACCTGGGAGCCATTCTCCCCAGTGATGGACAGACGTCGGCGAATAAGTACCCAGCTCCCTCGCCACTCAGGGGGTCTGGCGCTGAGGCGTGTGTCCTGTGCCGAGGTGCCCAACGGGACTGAGCCCCGGTGGCAGTCTGCTTGATAAGGGCCCTTTATGAGGAGCCTTCCTTCCCTGTATGGCTTCTCCACTCCCCCCACAGCAGTTTCTGGGACCACTTCCCACATAAATCACTTAGGCCTGCGACAGCTTCCGGGGGACCGCACACAAGGCCTTAGCAACAACGCGACCTTGGGTGCAGCTATGCCCAGTCCTCCCTGCAGGGTGTTCGAAAGCTTCCAGGAGAAGCAAAGCCTGCCTAGCCCTTCCAGGAGTTTGTCCCCAACGCAGGAAAATAAGTAAGAGGAAGGTCGGAAAAAAAACACATTACAATGTTCGGACCTACCTGTCCCCTCTTCAAAGCAGGTGGTATGAAATTTTCCCATATAAAATTCTAACCCTATGATTGCAAAAATAAGGATTGCAAAAAATAGGAGAAGGCCGATCTGCAGCAGGGGGATCATCGCCTTCATGATCGACTTCAGGACGACTTGTAAACCTGGGGAGACAAAGAGAGGGGCCCCACGGCCATGAGCAGTCACCCGCACACCCCGCCTCCAGGGTGCCTCCTGAGGGAACCCAGAACACACGGGAGGCTGGGGAAGGGACGACGGTGAAGCAAGATGGAGGAAGGACACACAGAGGTTGGTCACTGTTATAGCAGGAACACTCTCTCGTCATTATTAAGAGCACTTCTATTTCAAAATAATTTTTAAAGTTTTTGACATATGCTGTGTCATCTGATGAACATCTGGGCTGAAAGGAGTGGAAATCCATTGCTTTCTGAACCGTGGTCCTGGGTGTTGGGTGGCTCTCACCTAGAGCAGGGTGCCTTTCTCTAATTTTTTTCCACCAAGACGGGCATCTTTTCCTAATTTATGCAAAGGCACCATGTAGACAAGCTGACTCTGCACAGGCAAGCAGTCAACATCCCAGTTCCAATCCAGAAACGCCAGACCTAATTTCATTGGCTTCTAGCGCAACCCCACCACGAGGCGGGCGCGCATGTAAAATGATCCCCATTTTGCAGAGGTGGGCAGCGAGGCGCGGAGAGGCGGCGTAATCCACTCAAGGGCATGAGAGATCACGGAGGCAGGACTCAACTCCAGCTCTGAGTGGTGCCAGAGCCTATGTTTGTTACCACTGTGCTATGTATTAGGAAAGTCTATGGTTAACATTGGGCTTCCAACATACAGCTTGGGGTTCGCTTGCTGATTAAAACTTTGTGTGGCCCAGGGTAGCACCTCCTGATAGGTGGGGACCCTGGCAGGAGAGGGAAACTGTCCAGGTGGACCAAGGGGGCTGCGCTACTCCCAGGGGTCCAACATGTAAGGCGATGATGATGGAGGTGGTGGGGCACAGTGGCTAAGGTCCCTGCGCTGCGGGCGTGTCTGCCCCCTGGCTGCTGTGGGTCTTGGCTGCCAATGGCTCCCAGATCCCCTCTTCTCCACGGAACAGCCCTTGGTTATCAAGAGCTGTCCCAGCCGCGAGGCTGTTGCTGCCCCACCTCCCACCCCCAATAATTAACCAGATAAGAAAGGCCAATTTCCTTGACTCAAGTTGGAGGACCACTCTGGTGCTACTCACACTCTGTCCCCTCGTTCCCTCCCTCCTGACAGCACCCCCTCCACTAAAGATGGCACATCTGAAAACCTATCTATGTCTGTTTCCGGGGGACCAGACAGACCTGGTCATCTAATTGCTAGCAATGGGAACTTGGACAAGTCAAGTAGCCGTTCTGAACCTTCTACTGTAACTGGAGGTTACAAAGGCACCTCCCTCTCTCACGATTAAAGGAGAGCTCATACCTAGCAGAGTACTGGACCTGTCAGAGGCGGTCATTAAACAGGTTCTTAATAGGATTAGCTTTGGGATGGCCCTTAATTTAAAACGATGCAGCCTCCTACCAGAATCTTGCAGACACCTTGAGTAGAAGTGCCTTCTTTCTACGAAAAGATCCTTCTGGTGGTCTTTGGGGAAATCTTATTCTTTAAATCTGGATGGCACTGACCCTGAAGGCCGAAGCCGATGATGTGTTAAATGGTGAGAACAGCAGAATCCGCCTCACAGGCTTGTTATGAGGATAAATGAGTCTAAAAATGGCATATACTTAGAACAGTGCATGGCACATACTACTACTACTACTACTACTAATTATTAGTAGTAGTATTAATGATTATTATTAGTAGGAGTAGTATTAACTGCGGCAGTAGGATAGAAAAAGGCCAGCTCTGCGTTTTGTTTTTGCAGCTGAACCGAATCCTGACCCTGAATATAGCAGCCACCCCCCCGCCCCCCACGAAGGAGTAGGAGCATCCCTGCAGGATGAGGAAGCAGTGTTGGAACAAGCATGGACTCTGGAGCTTGTCACTGAAAAGCTGCAAGAACTCAGGTGACTAGTTCGACCTTTCTGAGCCTCAGCCTTTTCGTCTGTAAAATGGGTTCACTGGGGGATTACAAGAAAGAACTAAGATAACTCAATAAATGGTAACGGTTATTGCCCCCAGGGTTACTGCCCAGGCTTGGGGTTGCATTTGCTAACTCCTAGTTCTGCCACATCTTAGCCATGGCACCCTGATTGAATTACTCAGCCGCTCGGAGCCTCAGTTTCCCCATCTGTAAAATGGAGATTTCAGCACGAGCAGCATCATAGGCTTGGTAGTGAATACTGAGCGAGAGGATGCGTAGTGCTCAGCGTGGCTCCTGAGAGACAGCAGGTGCTCGGGGAATGGGGGCTGAGGTTATGGAGAAGGTTCCTGGCTGGCTTTCAGGAGCTCACCCAGACCTGAAGCCAGGTTCCTGAGGGTCCCCTTGGGGGCTTCCTCAAAGTGGAGGGCGCCCTGACATAGGCCAGGGCAGCACTTGGGGGTCCTCCTGAGATGCTCTGTGGAGGGGAAACTGAGGACTCCAGGGCCCTGAGCAGACCCCTTGCCAGGTCGGAAACTCACGCACTTGGGATTCCAGACACCAGCTTGAGCGGTCGCAGGACTCGAACTGCCCTCAGTGTCCGTAGATCAAATTCTGTCCCAACTGTTGCCAAGATGCTGGAAGAAAGAAACCAGAATGGAAAACAGAGGGTGGGTTTCAGGGTCAGACAAACCGGTGGGGTGCCTAGGGTTTGATGTTGTCATTTATTGGCTGGGTGGCCACAGGCAGGGGACGTTACATTGCTGGGACTCAGTTTTGTCACCTGTAAAACAGTGTTAATGTTACCTGCTTCATGGGATAAGAGGGGATTTACAACGACCCCAAGCAGGTAAGTGGTTGATGGAAATAAACATTGGATTGGAAAGAATGGAAGCTCCTCCAGGGCGGGTGGTCGGGGAGGGGGGGTGTTCAATACATTTCACAACCACAACCAGAATGGACTGTGAGGGGAGCGGCAGGTCCCTCGGGGCTTGGGGCTCTTTACCAACTGGCAGGAAAGTAGTTCAGTATAATAGCCCAGACTGCATGGGTTCATGTCCCAGTTCTGCCACTTCCCAGCTGGGTGGCCTTGGGCAAGTCACTTCCCTGTTCCACACCTCATTTTCCCCTTTTTGTATAATGAGATAACAACAGTACCCCAGAGTGCAACACACCTCAGCACTACACTTCAGACAACAGTATACCTCAAAGAGTTGGGAGGATGAAATGAGCTGATATTTGTGAAGTGGCTGGCACAGTCTGGCACGCGGGGGGTGTGCTAAGCTACTCCATCAGCAAATGGAGAAACAAACCAACCAACATGAGATGTGGCCCTGACGGTGCTGGCCCAGTTGGCATTGGCCCTAGAAGGTGGTTACAGTCCCCAAGCCTTGGGTCAAAAGGAGTCACTCTTGCCAATGCAGGTGAGATGAGCCTTCCGTAGAAGCCCCCCACCAACCACACCTGGAAGACACCAACTAAGACCTCATTTGTGTAAGTGTTACCGGTGAGACAAGGGGTCCCGCAGCCCCTGCTCCGGAGGTACCCTGCGGAACCTCCCTGACTTGTTTCCCGAAAGAGTCCATTTCCGAGGTAAGTGATGTAGAATGAGCTACCATGGAGCCACTCAACAGACAAGCCTGTCACCATAGTGGCGGACGAGGGACAAGAAGTGCTACAGACCAGAGGAGGGTGGCCATGCAAGTAACCTGAAGGTGTCATCAGTCTTGTCCAGGGATCTGGACCTTACCAATTTGGCTTTAACAACCAGCATCTGCATCTCTTTGTCTGAGGGCTTTCTCCAAAACTGAGGCAGGCCCCTGTGGGAGCAGCGCACAGCCAAAGACAGCTGGGAATAGGTGGGTCAATTCCCAAGCTCCCTTGCCCCCCATTCCAGGCTGCTCTCAGGCGTTCCCCAGAGGGAGTGATCCCAGCTGCCCACCAGGGATCGCCTGTTCAACCAATGCCCCTTCCTTGACACCCTTCCTCTCCCTGCATCAACATTTCCTGGGGTCACCTCCCAGATGAGTTACTGGCACCCGAATCCTTGTTTCAGGGTCTGTGCCGGGGTACCACAAACTAAGACAGAAGTCGTTCCCAGCTCTTTAGAATACTGCTCCTAGAGCAGATATGGGTAATTTAGGTTGGACTGAGCTATTTTCCCACCATCAACAAATGTGCATCTGAGTATATCCCACGGGCCAGGCAGAGCAACACATGAGACTCTCCGGGGCCCATGGAGCTGAAGCAGATGAAAAACATTTAACAAAAAAATGCACACAGTAAATGAATCCATCACAGGTATGTTGCATTCTTAGAGAGAGCAGAGGACAACATCTCTGGTGGCACAGCAGGTCATATTAACTAGTCTGGGACCCAGGGAGGGTCGGTCTCAAGCTGAGGTCTCATGGATGAGGAGGGGTAATCTGGTCAGTGGGGGAAGAACTTTCCAGGCTGAGGGAATGGCTGAGACAGAGAGCATGGGTGGGGGCAAGAAGCTTGGCAAAGTCAAGGAATGCGATGGGGCCATGGCAGGGATTTGGATGATGACGGGAAGCTGAAAAACAGGAGAGAGCCATGCCATCCAACCCCAGAGGGCTTTTACTTCAATTTAGTCTACTTTTCTCTTCCTCTACCAACTTCCTCACATTCCTTTGTGTTCCTCTGACTCCACTTTATAAGTCACCATTCCATATCCACATCTCACGTCCTTCTTGGCAGATCGCTGGTTAGGGTGTGCACAGCAAACGACAGGCATCGTTTGAGGGTTCACTGATTCCCTTCACAGACATTAACCGAGTGCCGACAGCGCGCTGAGCCCTGTCCAGGCCCCGGAGACAGGAGCCATAGGAACTCCTGTCTGGGGGGAGACTCAAAACAAACCCAGTAAATATGCTGAATGTCAGGGGGATGAGCATGAGGGAGAAAAGCGACGGCCGGGGTCGGGGTGGGGGATGGAAACATCAGCAACATGGAGCAAGACGAGGCGACCGTTCTTTACCATCTGGCAGGGACGGAATTCAGAGATAAGAGCGCTCAGACCAGCACTGCCCAGAGTAGAAATTTAGTAAGAGCTGTGTGTGAAATTTATAATTTTCTAGCAGCCACCTTAAAGGAGTGAAAAGAAACAGGCGAGATTAATTTCAGTAACATAGTTTCTTTAACCCAGTCTCTCCAGAAAGTTATCGTTTCAACAGGCAATCGATGTGAATGATCTATTAATGACATGTTAGACATTATTTTCTTTGGAGTAAGTCTTTGAAATCTGGTGCATATTCTCCACTTTGGGCACGTCTCAACTGAGATGCTTCACGGCCACATGAAACCAGTGGTGAATGCACCAGGCAGCGCAGGTTCAGACAAGGAGACACTGAAGAGGTGAAGAAAGACAAGGGGTGAGCCACACGAATATGTCAGAGGAAACTCTAGGTGGTGGCATAGCCTGTGCAAAGGTCCTGAGGCAGAACTGTTCCTGGTGCATTTGAGAAACAGCACGGAGGCCAGTGTGGCTGGAGCCAAGTGAGCCAGGTGACAATGGGAGGCTGTGAGGGCAGGGAGGTGATGAGACCTTGCAGGTCGTAGGGAGGGCTTTGGCTTTTGCTGAGTGAGGTGGAAGCTATAGAGGGTTCTGAGCAGAGAAGAGGCATGATGTGACTTATATTAAAACAAGATCTCTCTGGGGACAAGGCCAGAAGCTGGGAGACTGGGGAGGAAGCGACTGCATTGTTCTCGGTGAGCGATAATGGGTCTAGACCAGGTCGTGCCAGATGCAATGATAACACTGAGATGAACCCAGCCCTGCCCTCAGACGATCATGCAAGCAAGTGGAGGAAAGACTCAAGTCCAAGTCCTCTGGTCCCAGAGCTGCAGGAGGCTGGAAGGAGGAGGAAATGGATACAGACGAGAGGGCTGGGGGCAGCGCCTTTGCGAAGTCCACGTCTGAGGAGGCAGCAGAGCACCGAATCGCACAAAACCTCAGACCCGGGGTTAGACCCTGGCCCTGTGTTTTCTCATTGTGCGGCTTTTGCCCAGACTTTTTGCCTAAGCTTCCGAGCGGCAGAGACTTCGACTTCCCTGCTGCCCACTGACATCCTGGCCAGCACCCAAGATGTACTATCTCCTGACCTCCTCCCTGGAAAGGTGAGAAGGGGCTGGAAAGAGAGCAGGCAAAGTCAAGGAATGCGATGGGGCCACGGCAGGGATTTGGATGATGCCGGGAAGCTGAAGAACAGGAGGGAGCCATGCCATCCAACCCCAGAGGGCTTTTACTTCAATTTAGTCTATTTTTCTCTTCCTCTACCAACTTTCTCACATTCCTTTGGGTTCGAAGGAGGCTTTTCTGGCCCAGAGCACCCTCAGAGGCAGGCTGCACTCAGGATACGTGGTGCCGAAGAAATCAGGGGGGGCTGGGTGGTGGAGGCTGCAGGTGGAGGCTGAGGAGGTGGGTCTTGCAGTGTGGACAGTGGGAGTCATGTAAGGTTTCGGAGCCGCGGAGGGATGTGATTGAGGTTGGCGTCAGGAAGACAAGCCTGACAGCTGAAAGGACAGATTGGTGGCGATGGAGGCAGGAGCTAGGAGGGAGCCGCAGAGCGGGCCGGCGTAATGAGGGCTGGAAGTAGGACAAAGGCAGTGGGAGTACAAAGGAGGCCCTGATTTATATTTAGCTGCCGTTGATTGCTGTGCGTCAGGGAGCTTGCCTGGGCTCGTCAAGTCCTTCCTGCATCCCAGTATTTAGCATTTAGTAGGATGAGTCCCATTTTACAGAGGAGGACACTAAGGCCCAGAGAGGTTACTAACGCGTGGAGACCTACATCGCCGAGTAAGAACTCGAACCCTGGACACCAGCACTCCAGAACCCCAGTTCCCCACCTCACGTGGCTCGGGGGATGGGGCGAGGGCGATGGTGGGGACGAAAGAGAAGGGAAGAACGGCCTCCTGGTCCTGACAGAACTACCGGTGATGGCTGTTCATTTATTCAGCAAGCGTTCGTTAGCACCTACGACGGGTTGGGCACTCGGGCGGGGCCTGAGGACGCTGCCATGAGCAAAGTGATAGTGGGAAAACTTACGGTAGGTCGGACGGTGCGAAGCACTACAGAGAGCAACATGGCAGCCCCCAGGGTTTCCCGTGGAAGGAGTGAGCGTGGGGCGGGAGAGAGAGGATGCAGGGCAACCGCAGGGCTTGGGCCTGGTCTGTGCGAAGGAAGGCGTTGCTGTCAACTCAGATGAAAAGGCAGAGGAAGGGGACAGGTCTGAGGGAAGGTCAAGGGCTGGGCTGTGGGCACACTGAGTTTGAGATGCCAGTTTTCTGTAAGTCCCTCGTTAAAACCTACCCCTGGCTCCCATCGGGCTCAGGATAAAATCCAAACTCTTCCGTGACCACAAGACCTTGCGTGACTTGACTCCTGCAGGCTGTGCCGTCCCATTCCGGTCACTCTGACTTTCTGTTCTGCCAACAGCAAAAGCTTGTTCCTACCGTGGGAATCACATATTGGCTATTTCTTTTACTTCAAGCGCTCGCCCATCTCCTCAACTCTCTCCTTTCTTACCTAGCTGGCCCTCTTCAAACCCTGCAGGCTGTAGCTCAAATTCTGCCTTCTAGAGAGGATTTCCCTGGCACCTCTGGCTGGAGAGACCCTTCACAATCTGGGATTATGTTGTTCGTGAAGTTGTGCCTATTATTCACCTCCTCTTCTAGAACGCCAGCTCCATGAGCACCGAGAGCTTTTTTTTTATTTTTTGAAGGACCGGCAGCACTTTTCATGGCCTAGCGGGTACTCACTAAACATCTGGCGAGTGAGTAAGGAGTGGCACAGGACCGGGTTATGGGAGACAAGCTCTCCCAGGGTAGAGAGGTAAAGTGAAAAAAGCCAAGGGCCACAACAGAATGTTGGGGAAAAGCAACATGTTAAAAGACAAGAAGAGGAAGGAGATAATGACAAGAAGGAGAAGTCACAGAGGTAGGAGGGGACCCGGCAGAGAGTGGCATCCCTCGGGATCAAGTTCAAAAGTGTTTTGAGAAAGGCGAGGCCATTGGTCTCCAGAGCAGCACGGAGACAATTACGAGGCAACGGATGGAGAGCGCTCATTGCGCGTGGCATCAGGACACCGGGGAGTCTCGCCAAGGCTGATGGCTGGAGAGAACCAGACAAGAAGAAATGGAAACGGGTATGAGAAGAGGGGTTTTCGGGGCGGGAGAGAAGCGAATATGTTTATATGCCGAGAATCAATGGTGTATCTCTCGATGTTTAGAGCTGCGCTACCCGATAAGGTAACCACACTACACAGAGGTATTTAATATATGCACTTAATTTAATTTAAATTAAATTAGACATTCAGTTCCTCAGTCGTATCAGCTGCACTTACACATAGCTATTTAAATATGTACTTAATTTAATTTAAATTAAATGAGACACTCAGTTGCGTTAAGTCTCATTTCAAGTGCCCGACAGCCACAGGTGGGCAGTTGCTTACATAGAACATTCCTGTCACCGTAGAAAGTTCCATCGGAGGGCGCTGCTCTAGCATGTCCACCCCACTAGGCCAGGAATTTTCATAGGTTTTGCTCATCTGTTTAGGTATCTTCAGTACCTGCAAGTCTGCCTGGTATACAGTACGTCTGTTCAAAAAATGCATGAAGAAATAACGAAGTGAGATGCAGGCTAACACAGGGATAACTAACAGAGTAGATTTCAGAAGAGATGGGAGGGTGGGTAGAAGGTAGGACTTGTCTTAAACTAGGGAAAGAATCATGGAAGACACCGATGGTTGTCCACCTGACAGCCATCCCCACCCCCTCCCTTGCTAGATGGAGCCTGTCATCCTTCAAAGAGGCAGAAGATGCCCAACAGTCTCTTTTACCCAGGATTCCTTGCAGTGGGAGCACTGGTCACGTGACCGGGTCGTGTGCCCAACAGGTCCTCAGTGAGGGTCACACAGCAGGAGACAGGCCCTCCTCTTCTTGTGTGTCTACATGGGATGGCTGGGCAGCCATCCTGGGACCCTGAGCGGTCGGTCACCAGGCGATCTTTACACTAAAGATGGCAGAGTGGGAAGATGGACAAGATTCCTTGGAGACACCGCTGAGTTGCGGAACCAACCACCCAGACTCCTGACTTCTTGCACCCTGGGTAACAGACACCCTTCCTCGCGGTTAGGAGCCAGACAGCCCGGGTCAAATCCCAGTTCCTCTAATTACGAATTGTGTGGCCTTGGGCAAGCCCCACAACTCCTCTGTGCCTCAGTTTCCTGAGCTCTAAAATGGTGGCGATCATAGTATTGTACTTCCCTTCGAGGTGTGGGAATTTGTGTGACATGCTTACACTTGCGCTTGGAATTTACTAAGGCCTATGCAAACGTTTGCTTCCATCAGCCTTTTTATTTTATCTTGTTACTTAAAGCTAAGTTGCATCAGAACTAACTGAAAAAGGCAACATCGTTGAGTTTATTCTTTGTCAGGTTGTTTGCTTTGCATACTGAGATGCCATTCTTATGCCCCAGTATCTTTACCAGGTAAGTAAAAATACTCCCTCGTTTCACTGACAGGAAAACTGAGCCCCAGAGGGGTTAGCTACGTGCCCACATCACACAGCTAGCGTGGGCTGCCTGGGTCCTGGGTCTGCCTGTGCCACCTCCACTGTGCTGTCCCCTGGTTAACTCCACCGCCCCGCGAACTCTCTCCTGGGACCTCAGCCAATCTCATGCCTCCGCTAACCTGAGTGTGGAAGGAGCTCTATTTTCTCTCCTGTCTGGAAGTCAGGATGTCAGTAAATATTTGCAGAGGAACAACCACCATGTGCCAGGGGGTGAGGAGGGGAACGTGTGCAAAGGCCCGGGGGTTGGAGAGACCTCATGGTGAAGAGTGAGGTTACCAGTTGAGAAAGAGGGGCAGAGGGGTAGAGGACAGGAGAGTGAGGAGATGTCAACAGGGCTGGGAAGCAGGGGAGAGGCTGGGGGTTGTCGTGGGTGCCCTGACTTTAGGTTAGGAGGCGCAGCTGCCCCTTATAGATTCGGATCAAGTCTTGCTGAGATGGGTACGTAGAAGCACAGTCGCTTCCCATGCGGTCTGTATTCTTGTCGTTCACAGGCTGGGCCGGTCCTCTTCAAGTTCTTTCTGAGATCACCTGGCTTGGAGCTCCTCTTGGGAAAACTACTTCTAACTTCCTTTTAAACCCTCAAAGGCAGAGAGTCAAGTTAATTGCTTCCCTCAGTTCCTGGCTTATTTTCACGTTTGGTCTGCACGAGGCCCCTCTCTTGACTGTTCCTTTGTTCGTCCCCTGTTATCCCCAGACTCCACTTTCACTCTCCCCGCCGAGAGTCAATCAATATAATGTTTAACCCGGTCTTATTGGAATGTCTTATTGAGTGTATGTGTTTTTCATTTACCTACGTGACGCAAAGTTAGGCATATTCTGCTGTTTTCTGTTTTCACCCAGAACTATGTTTTGAAGTCCCATCCAGGAGAGTCCGTTGGATGTGCAGTCTGGGGTGGTCCCTGGGCCCCATAGGTGCATCTGTCACATCCCACCTCCTCTCCACCAGGCATGCGCCCCAGATGGCCTCCAGCTCCTCCTCCATGGCTGGAGCTGGAGTGAGCATCTCTGTACCTTCCACTTAGAGACCCAGTGAAAGCCTCCCCAGGATGGGTGACTGGGGGCGTAACTGAGGGTGGGTCTGGACCTAACCGCACTCTGTATGGCCGCTGACCCTTCAGAGTGGCTGCTCAGGCCATAGCTCCCCGAAGGAGGCAGGTGCTTCGTCTGTCCCCATATTCCCACCTAATGAGGGTGTCTTACCCATTTTTCTAATTTTGTCCACTAGAAGAGGCGTCCAGAGATACTGTTTTAATTTTCATCTTTCTGGTTATAAATGATTTTGAGTACCGTGTCCTACTGATCAGCTTTTTAGAGGTCTCTTCCCCAATCTGCCCGATCACATATTTTGCCTGTTTTCCTACTGGGATTGCGGCACCATTCTTGTTGACTTGCAGACATTCCCTCATATAGTCCTGATCAATGTTGCCCAATGTGGTGGCCACTGGCCACATGTGGCTACTGAGCGCTTGAAATGTGGCTAGTGTAAGTGAGGAACTGAGTTTTAAATAGTATTTACTTAGAATTCATTTATGTTTAAAATGGTCACATGTGGCTAAGAGCCGCTGTACTGACAGCAGTTTGTTATTAATCCCTGGTTTTCTACCCTCCGTGCACTATTTACACGCACAATGTAGTTCTTATCAGGTACCGGGTGTTATTTTAAGTGATTTATAAACATAAGCTCATTTTAAACTCCTGACCACATGTAAGTAGATTATATTCTCTCCATCTGATTGATGAGGAAACTGAGGCACAAAGAGGTTAAGTAACTTGTCCAAGGATTCAGAGGAAATCCTAAGACCAGGGTCTGGTTCCCCTCCCCCCAGTTATGTCTTTATTTGAACAGAACATTTCAGTTATCATATGCTCAGGGTTTTTTGGGTTTTTTTTTGCTTTTGAGTTTGTGCTTTTCAAGTGGTGCTTTAAGAAGTCCTTGTCCTCCCCGGGTCGCACAGCTATTCCCCTCCTCTAATGTGAAGTTCTCGCCTCGCCCCGGACCTTTGCACCGAGCTGCGCTTCCCCTTACTTGACTTTTAAAGTAGAGCGTTGCACAAAAGGACACTTTCTACTGCACCAAAGGACGTTTCTATTTTGGGTGACTCATGAAGCTCTCTTCAAGTGTGGTGTTTTCTTAAATAAAAAGGAACGGGACGAAATGCAAACCTCAGAAAGTGCCAGGTAAGTGTTTCTGGAAAAGACGGGTTTGAACATGTCGGGGCAACAAGAGGATGGCACTTGAGAGGGGTCTTGCAGATTTGGAGATTAGCGGGTCTAGGGCCTCCTGAGAGATCACACTGCCCTGCTGATACCAGGTTGAAGGAGGCAGTGGAAGGAAAACCTCCTCGAGAGACTAGAAAGAGAAGGGGCGGGGAAAGACAATGTGATTCGAGCGGGGTGGAGCACACTGTCTTCCCAACAAAGTAGAGTCATCCAAATTTGCAAGCAAAGAGCAGTGTCAGGGGAGAAGGAGGGCCTGTAGGTCCACTCTGGATGTTTGATGGAGTGAAGCTCTTGAGGAAATGGACAACTATGCTTTCAGTGGAATTCTCAGACACTGAGTGGGCACCTCCTACAGCAGGGAGAAATGCTCCTGAAGCAAAACATTACTAAACCCTCGCAGGCCCGAGCCGATGGCAATTAGACTGGTCCAACCATTCTGGGAAGTTGTTACGCAGTTTCCACCAAAGTGAAACAGATTCTGCCCAGAGAAATGTGAGCCAATAGTCACCAGAAGACAAGTAGAAGAGTGGCGACAGCACCTTTCTCTGTAATAGCTCCAAATGGAAATTACCCAAATGCCCGCCACCAGTGCCGTGGGTAACAGTACCCACAGCCATGACAATGAATCACCTACAGCTACGGCAACAACAAGGGTGGGGCTCGCATACACAAAGCCAAGGGAAAGAAACCAGGTAGAGCACACAGCGGAGTCTCAGGTACTAACAAGCGAGGCTAATCTATGGACAGGGTTACAGGCTGACAGGGATGAGAGGGTTTCTGGAGGTTGGGGAGATCCTGTTCCTTGATTTGGGTGCTGGTGACATGAACGTATTCAGTTTTTGAAAATTACTCAAACTGCACCCGCATGGGTGTGCTGTTCTGTATGCATGTTACACATCTGTATAAAGTTAGACAGTTTTAGAAAGAAGCTCACGTTTACTGAGTGTTTGCTGTGGGCATTATTTCGTTCAACCCCCATGACGATCCTATGAGGTAGGGCCTGTCATTCCCTCTACTTCCAGACCGGAGGGCGGAGTCAAGCTCACACAGCTAGTACACAGCCGAGTTGGGTTTTGGTCTCGTGTCCTATCCATTTCTAACTAGTCTGCAGTACTTCCCAGGCTTGGAAAAGTGAAGGTTCATGGGTTTGAGACAGAGGAGAAGAAGGAAAAAGCAACAACAACAACATGATGACCCTGAGGAAAATGAAGGGAAGGAGAGTCCATAAACGTGACCACCAATGTCTAAGAAAAAGTTGGCAAGATCCCAAGGAATGAGAGAAGGTTGGAGGCAGATGTGCTTTCAGAGGGGTTGGGCGTGGGGCATTAGGGTTTTGAGGGCTCACTCTTTTTGGATGAATTTAAAAGATAAAAGTGGGAATTTTTTTTAAAAAGTATTTATTTATTTATTTTTAGAGAGCGGGAAGGAGGAAGATAGAGAGGGAGAGAAATATCGATGTGCGAGAGAAACATCGATTAGTTCCTCTACACACCCCTAACCAGGACCTGGCCCACAACCTAGGGGTGGGCCCCGACTGGGAATTGAACTGGTGACCTTTCATTTCACAGGCCAGTGCTCAACCCATTGAGCCACACCAGCCAGGGTAAGAGTAGGAATTTAAAGTATTGGAAAGAGTACAAACAAACAAACAAACAAACAAAAAACCCAAAAAACCCAGTGGCCCAAAGGTCAGCTTTTGAAATCAACCAAGACCTCTTGGCAGAGAAGCCTGGCGGAGAGAAGGTTGCCTGGCTTTTTCCCTAGTCCCGTGACTGGCAGTGTGTTTATTGAGATGCCTGTCTTTGAAGTGGAAGCCTCTTTGAAACGGATGCCCTGGCAATCAAAGTTTAAGTTAGGCACTTGCACTGCAAAAAAGAAAAAAAAAAACCCCAACTGTCAGGGCTTGCGCTTACAAAACACAAAACATCGCAGGGTACTGAAGGTCCAGCTAAGGGGACTCCTTCGTGCAGGAAATAAAGAACCTACCCACTGGGTCTCTTGTGCCATTTTGGCCTCAACAATCATTTCCCAACATGGCAACAACTAACACTTTATACTTTTTATGGAAAAGTCTTACTTTTCCGTAGCCTTGTTCGTAGGCACCATCACTGTAGAAAGCGGCGCTGACACCCACTTTGCCGATGAGCAAACCAAGGTTCCAAGAGGCCAAGTGTCTTGACTGAGATCACACAGAGCAAGTTTCGGAGCTGACCCTGAACTGAAGCCTTCTGCCTCTGCTCCGCCCCTTGAAGCCAAGCCTCCATCCCAGTGGCCCTGCTCACTCGGCCTCCCTGCTTCTCCTCTGCTCCTTTACCCAGAGAACCTCCTCCCGACAGATTCACGGCTCTGCCTTCAAAACTGCTTCTGCGCCAGCCCAGAGAGCTTTCTGCCACGGTGGAAGCATTTTATTTTGAGCTTGCAACATGGCAGCCACCAGCCACATGTGGCTAGTGAGCACTTAAAATGTGGCTGAACAATTGAATTTTTCGTGTGATTTAATTTTAACGGATTCACATTTATATGTAAATAGCCACCTGGCTAGCATCATAGAGTGGGTTACATAATCGAAGCCCGCAGTTGGTGCGTGCTGATTACTCTCCGTTTGCTCCCCAGGTCCGTTCTCCAGCTTGCCTGTGCGCAGCCTGGTCAATCCCTGCGGACTACATCTCCCAGAATGCTTTGCTCTGAGTCCTGGTTGGGTTTGGCCAATGGGAGGCGCTGGCAGGAGATGCGGGAGAGAGATTGGAGTCTTGCTTTCTGAGCTCCTTCCCTGGTTCTAACCCAGGCCTTCCTGCATGGCTCCGCCTCTACTGGGTTCCAGGAGTGCAGAGATAGCAATGGCTTCCCTCTGGATCTCAACGTCTCTCACCAAGTTCCTTGGCTTGCCCCCATCTCTTTAAGGGATTTCTTCATGACTTGCTCTTTATTTGAAACCATCTGGTGGGTAAATTCAGTTTCCTGTTGGGACCTTGATTAACAAAAGGTAGGAGGAACAGATCGTCCATGAAGTCTGCCCATCCGAGGGTTCCTAACCCCCCCACTTTCTGAGACAAAAGTCTCTGGAGAAGCAGAATTTGGTTCTAGGATCCCTCACCTCAAAAGGCAGATACTTTGTTGCCTTTTCCCAATAAGATTTCAAATTGGGGAAAAGACATTCTGCTTGGTTCTTGGCTCCCCCTATTGTATTAGAGCAGGAACTCCAAGAAACAGAGGAGGAGGGTGCAAAAGGACAGGGGTGTCTCTTACAGCGGTCCTAAGCTGGGACTTGTCAGGGGGTGACCCAGATTGAGATGTGGGACTTGATTCTCAGTGAGGATCCCTGGCAGCACTGCTTTCTGCCTCTTCCT
The DNA here is from genome assembly GCA_004026545.1 of Mormoops blainvillei. Lineage (NCBI taxonomy): Eukaryota > Metazoa > Chordata > Mammalia > Chiroptera > Mormoopidae > Mormoops > Mormoops blainvillei. Next base: position 89,128 of record PVJD01005803.1, read on the forward strand.
GGGCACTCAGCCAGATCACATTTCCCATTCTTGCAGGTAGGCGTGGCCACGGGACTAAATTCTGGCCAGTGGAAGGCCACGGCAAGTGAGGTGGGCTACTTCCAGGCCGGGCCCAGGAACCTCCCCAGGTGGCCCCTCCCCAGTCTTTCCCTTCTATGGCTTCATGCCCAGGAGCTCAGGGACCTTGAAAGCCACAGGTTAAAGGCAAGGAACCACAATCCAGCAGGAGCCGGGGCCCTGCCTCCCTGCTTGGAGGAGAGCTGCCCACTATTCAGGAATACCCATTTGGGGCTTTAGGTATGCAAGAGCTAAGCCTCTGTTGTGTTTGAGCCCTTATATATGTTGGGGGTTCTGTGCAGCAAACAGCATCGAATATATGGCTTATAGTAACTTAGTTTATCTAATAACACAGTGCCCAACACACTCGTGCAGCTGAAATCTCAGCTCCATGCGGCCACGGATCTGTCTCTTGTTCACTGCTGGATCCTCAGTGCCTAGAACAGAGCCTGGTGCGTGGTCGGCCTCAGTCCAGAAGTATGTGGCGAATGAGCCGTCAGCTTTCATTTGTCTCTCCAGCAGGGTGAACGGCAGGAAAGTGTGGCAGATGTGAACTCCGGCTCCCAGGAGGGAAGGGGCTGGGTTTATATCCTGCCAAATTATTCGCTAATTGTCTACGTTGGGCAAGCTCCCAACCTGTTTCCTCACAGGGACGATGGAGAATCATAGAAGAGCTTTTCCTTTCACTGAACAGTGCGAGGGTTAAATGTGACCATTCGTGACAAGTGCGGAGCACACTGCCTGCCGCAGACTGGGCCCTCAGGAAGCGGTAGCCACGATGAGCTGAACTTTTCTGATTCTCTGGGTCAGAAACCAAGAGCTCAGCAATGGCCCCTGCAATCGGCTCTGACAAACCTCAGGCCCCAAGGTATGGGGGGGAGAGGAGAGGCAAGGCTGGAGCCCGGGATTACAGCCAAAGACCAACTCAGAAAACGCTATTACATTCCCGTGACCCTCCTGCAGTCCCAGGAGGGCCGAGGACTGTGTTTCTCACCCTGACCTCGGACTAACTGCAGAAATTAGCCCCCCTGCTCTGGGGCTCAGGCCAGCTGCCTCTGGGTCAGGGTCCCACTGGGAACCCAGAACTCAGAGAGCCTGATGAGTCCTCAGGACTAACGGAGGAAACAAGTGACAGTTTAATTTGGGACATCCCATGTTTTGGGGGGTTTATTATTATCACCAGCCTGGAGGTATGGGTGATTGGACACATGCCTGAGGACTGATCAGGCTCTTCTCCTCCATTAATTAAAATGTGAATCACAGCTGAGTCACTGAAGAAAGAAAACGGTCAATGAACAACTCTGACTTCCTCCCTCCTTCTTTGCTCAGAGAGATGAGTCAGCAGAAGTCTGGATTCAAAAATGAGAAGGGAAAAAAAAAGCAGAAAAGAGTTGCAGGGCCTGGCAGAACAGCAGCAAGATGAACCTGAGACACTTTATCTTTTTTCTGAGACGCAGAAAAAGTCCCCAAATTCCCGACCCAAGGCCAACGAGCCAAGCCCCTCTAGTGAGCATACCTCTCTATTGCTCGCCTATACCCAGACCCACGCAGGCACCCCATGTTCTAGACAAGCTTCAACAGTCTCTTTTCTCGACTCCTTTGGCATCAGCAGGTTCCTTACCAAGCCAAAAATAGCCTCAAATCTCCATCCTTCTGCCTCATTTTCCCCACATCTTGTTTCACCACTGATGGAGGAGTGGGAGCCGCGCTGCCCCAGGTCAGTAGGAGAGGTCCAAGGGGAGTGAGTACAAAGTTCTGGAAGTGGGAGTCCCTCAGGATGAGGGCATCCATGGAGCCTACTGGCTAAAAACATGGCACCCGGAGTCAGGCTGGTCTGAATCCTGGCTCTGTGTCGCCTGGGACAGCGAGTCTGTCTTTCTGAGCCTAAGTTTCCTTACCTGTGAAACGTGGGTAGTAAAAGAACCTACTTGCAGTGTGGTAAAGATGAAGGACGGCTCCCGCCAGAAGGCAGCGACTATAACATTCATTCGCGAAAAACACCCCGAGAACTCCTGCCTCACCCCTGAGGTCACCCTAAGGGAAACGGTCAGGCTGGTTGGGGAGGTGGCCCTCGCTGAGCAGACAGGATGCACAGTGCCTGGCACACAGACTCCAGCTGGTGCGTGGGGCGGGGGCGTGCGCGGGGAGAGTGCAATTGCCCCGCAAAACTGCCCGACAGCCCATAACATGCCACACTTCACTTCTGACTTCCGCATCATCAATTTTCAGAAGGACCATCTTTATTTTCAAATTCACAGGGGGTTTTTACCGATGTTCCTGGTTTTGACCCTTTGATATTCAAGCCATTCTCTTTTAAAGAACTAGTGGTGTCATCGTCCTTGTCAAACTTTAAATAGATGAGCACTGTCCCGGCCTGCCTGTTAGTCTCGGGATGTGATTTCAGCAGTTTGCCACCGTCCTGCTCACAGACTGTATGAAATCCTGCATTTTTTTTTTTTTTTTGCAAGGTTGGCAATTTCCAAGTCATTCTGCCTTGGACCTACACTGTATTATAGGATAATATTTAACAATCTAGAACAGTGGTTCCAACCAGTTGCAATTTCATCTCCCAGGGATCATTTGGAAATATCTGGAGACGTCTTCTGATTGTCATGACTGGGACGGGGGTGTGTGTGTGTGATCCTGGGATCTAGCAGGTGGTCGCCAGGGATGCTGCTGAACACCCTGCAATGCTGCGGCCAAGACACTCCGATCTAACACCTGACTGATAAGGACGTGGACCCAATGGGCCAGGGCTGCCCTGGGGTGAGCTCTTTGAGTCGAGGCTTACTCTTACAAGTGGTCAGGTCCTTAGTGACCAAAAAGTGGATTATGTCAACTTTTGGGTCCCTTTGTCTCCTTCTAACTACAATAGTTTCTTCTAAGCTTGGGGCTCTGCAGCAAGACTTCCTGGATTCTAGTTCCAATTCTGCCACTTCCTAGCTGTGTGACTTTGGGCAAGTTACTTAACAACTCTGGGCTTCAGTTTTATCAGCTGTAAAGTGTGGCTAATAACAGTGCCCACTGAATAGGGCTGTTGCATGATATGGGTTGAGATGTGTAAACAGGTCGAATAGTGCCTGGTACGTAGTGAGGTAGGGTTTGGCAATGGGGTGGAAAGTGGACTGAATCCCCAGTACAAACATGGTATCCATCTTCCCAATACAGATTCACAGTCTCTGTCCATAGGGTAGCTGAGATACGGATGCCTAGTCAGAAACTACATTTCCCAGCCTCCTTTGCAGTTAGGTGGCATCGCATGACTCATTCTGGCCAATGGAACGTAGGCAGAGATGAGTTCTCACTTTCTGGCCTAGCTCATAAATACCTCTGCACTTCTCCTTTCCTCAGCCTGCTTGCTGGATGCAGACTCTTAGGGCAGCCCTAGAAACCATACGCTGGAGAAGGTGGCACCTCCATCAGCCTGTATTGCTGAGTGACTGAATGGAGCAGAGTCATAGTTGTACCACCCACACCTCCACCCCATCTCACCCCTTACCAGCCGTACTTCAGAACTTCACTTCTCACTCAGGTATACTTTTTAGCTAGGGATTTTTGGTTTTATCTGTTACAGACTCTTTCCTCAGCAGTAAATATCATCTTCTCACCATCTGACCAGCTTCAGGATGACTCTGAATACTTTCCTTCACACCTTCCCCACGATCTGGCAGACGGGCTGGGAGAAGACCCCTTCTCCCGGGGCGGGGGGAAGTAAAGAGGTGGATGGGATCTCCAGGCCAGGATCTTCACAAAGATCTCTGATACAGGAAGTAGGGGGAACCCAAGAGTCCTGGTTCCTCTGTCAAGTTTTGGATCGCACCTAATTAATAGGGGCAAGTGAGGAATGCGCAGGTGAAATTCAAACTTCTGTCAGTGCCACCAGTGGTAGTAATGTGTGTCAATACCTCTGTCATCTACACGAATGCTCAAGTGCTGCCTTCCCAAGGAAGCCTACTGCGACCGCCCCGCTGAAAACGTCAGCCCTCCCTCAACCCAACGCTCCCAGCTGCCCTTACCCAACTTGGCTGTTTTCCCCATGACACCCCACCCTTTGACACACCATTGCTTTGGTTTATGGTCCCTCCCTCTCCTGTTAGAGATTAAGGGCCACAGGATCTCCCCCATCACGTAGAACAGTGCACACATAAGGTGCTAACCGGACGAATAAACAGCTGCTGACGTGAATCGAGGGCTTGCTCTGTGGCTGGAACATTCTGAGAGCTTTACACGCATGAACTCATTTTCATGCTCACAGCAGTTTGACAAAGTGGAGACTGTAATCATTCCCATTTCACGGAGGAAAACACAGGGTTTTCATTCCCTTCAGTCAGGAAGGCGCTCGGCCAGGGAGTGGGAGAATCAGGCCACCCAGTCCCTGGGCTGAGGTCTTCTGGAGTTTGCCTTGTTTGAGCACATGTCACAGACTTAACTAGCTCCGGACAAGAAGGAAAGTCAGAGCTGTTTGTTTCATTTAGTTTGAAAAATATACGCTATGTTGGACATGGTATGTGGTCGTGGTCAGGCCTACAAATTGTGCTCAGCGGCTGCTCTAGGGATGGAGAGGTACAGGCTATCAATCCTGGACCCTCCGGTCACTGGCTGTGTGGTCTGGCGGCAGTAACTTCGCTTCTCTGTGCCCCAGTCTTATCATTTATACCAGCAATTTTCAACTGGTGTGCTGCCAGAACTTTTAAAACACGCAATGCCTGGCTACTTCGTCAGGGGCACTGACTTCTTTTCCTTTAGGTTGTCAAACAAAAAATGACAACAGCCAATACAACAATAGTCATCTGGTGTGAATAAATCAAAATTATACTTATTTTTTTGTCGGACTGGCAAAAAATCATATTTTTTGGTGTGCCGCAGAATTTTAGTAATTAGTTTATGTGTGCCATGAGATGAAAAGGGTTGAAAATCGCTGATCTATACAATGGGTTTTTCGGAGGATGAAATACTTTATTTCGTTATTATTTGTAAAATGGACAGAATAGATTCATAGGCACATGCACCCATGTGCACATGCACATGGTCTACATGTGCACACATGCCCACAAGGTTCACAGTAAGTGCCACAAAGCGTCCACTGAAGAAATAATTACCACAGCTCCTGCCTGAAGCTCGGGCGTGTGGGGCAGGCCCCCTGAGAGCAAAGCCGATCCCTGCACTGCGTTCAGTTGCACGCCACCTGGGGAAAGGTGTGTTGTCACACTGTTAGTCAGAAGAGCTAACAGTGGCCTTCCCACGACTCCTGCTAACTTTCCGGACGAGCTTCTCAGTGCTGATGCTTGAGGCAACTGTTGCTTTTTAAATAACAGCACAGGGGTGTGCTTACAGGCCTGCCACTGGGAAGGCGGCAGCTCCCCAGAAAGCTGGAAGTGACAAGTGGCCCCAGCTGCCCCAAACAGGACAGAAAATGGCCTGCAGCAAAGCAGAGGTGAGCAGGGAAGAAAGCCTAAGTCTACCCGCTGCCCTCAGTCAGCCGGGATCTGGCCAAAGCATCTGGTGCTGGCTGAGGAACAATGGTTGACCCCCCTGCCTAGCTGAAAATCCACATATAATGTTTGACTCCCCAGAGACTTAACTAATAGCCTACTGCTGACTGGAAGCCTTATTAGTAACAAACAGCCGATTAACACATATTTTGTACGTGATACGTATTATACACCGTCTTCTAACAATAAAGTAACCAGAGAAAAAGAAAATGTTATTAAGAAAAATCATGGGAAGAGAAAATACATGCATGAAAAAAAAAACCCATGCATAAGTGAACCCAGGTACTTTAAACCACGCTGTTCAAGGGTCAACTCTATCATAAAAGCCCTGCGATGTCTGAAGCCTGCAAAGCATATGCAGCTCCAAAGCGCTTTCTGAAAATGAGCTAACGAAACCCCAGGGACGGGTCATTGACACTAAATGCGGTCACCCAGAGGGGAAGCATGTATAATTCCATTCCAAGAAAACCGGCCAATTGCAGGGCAGGGTGTGAGAGGCCCGCACTAACAGTGATGCTGCCGCTGCTGACGACGATGATAAAGATATTACTATTACCAGTGTCGTTATCATCCCATCATCATCTTTCAATAGTCCCCAATAATCACTGAGTGCTCACCAGGAGCCAGACACCGTTCTAAGAGCTTTACATGGATTATTCCAATTAATTCTCCCCATAACTCCAGGGAAGAGGTGTATTCTCAGTGAGCAGATAAAACAAATGAGGCCCAGAGAAGCTGAACCTTCCCCGAGCCACACAGCTTGCAAAAGGGGGAACCGGTTTGAGTCCCGGGAGTCTGGTAACATGGCATCCTTATTACCCTCACTGTTATAATGATGCTCTGTGTATTTTACAATATTTTCATCCCCTCCAAGGTGAGCTATTACTGGCCCCATTTTACAGGTGAGAAGACTGAGGCAGAGAGGGGCTGGCTGACTTGCTCAGCGTAACAGAGCGGGGAGGTGGTGGAGTCAGGGTTCACCCACGCCGCCTTCCTGTCTCACCGCCCACATCAGCACCCCTGAATTCTTTCCAAAAGCCAGCTTTACCAAGCAGGAAAACTGATCCCCAGCCTTAGTAGGGCAGCTTCAGTTCAGGGTTTGAGCAGGACAAAAGGCTGATGCCCTCGATATTCACTGCTCACCCTCGGGGGGTAAGGAGCGCTCAGCTCGGCCACATTCAGCCTGAACAGATGATGCGCAGGACGGAGAGGGTGGGAGGGCAGCCTCGTACGCAGGCAGGGGGAGTGCTTCACATACACTTACGTTCTGGCTACTGCACTCAGCCAGAGCGATCCTTCTAAATAGAAATTTGATGACATCTGCCTCTTCTCTAAATCCTTCCATGGCTCCCTCATGCCTTCAGAATACAGTCCCAACCCCTTAAATCGTGGCTTGATCCCGGCTGACCTTCCACAGGTTCTTCTCTTGCCACTTTGCTCTCCCAGCAAACACACAACGCACACGCATACACACAACGCACGTGGCGCAGATGTGCATGTATGAACAAGTGCACGCACACACGGCATGTACACATATGAACATGCACGCACACACATAGTTCCAGTCACACTTTGTTTTTTAACGTGCAGATCCTGCACCCAGACTGCCTGGTTTTGAATTCCAGTTCTGCCACTTGGGCGAGTCACTTAACTTCTCTGTGCCTCATTTTCCTCATCAGTAAAATATTTTGCTCGCCGTGTTATCTAAATCCTAACCTCCAATGTGCTGATATTAGGTCATGGGGTGGAGCCCTCATGAATGGGACTGGTGCCCTCATCTGAGGGACCCCAGAGAGCTCCCTCACCCCTCCCACCACGTGAGGACACAGCAGGAAGACGACTACAGTCTGGAAAGCGGGCTCTCACCAGACACTCGGCCTGCCAGTGCCTTGATCTTGGACTTCCCAGCCTCCTGGACTGAGAGAAATAAAATTTTGTTGTTTACAAGCCACCCAGTCTGTGGTATTCTGTTACAGCAGCCTGAATGCACTAGGACAATGACGATTTTCCACTTGGTTCTGTGGGAGATAATACACATATATGGTATGCAATTCAAAAAACATACGTCATTTACTGTGGAAGGTAAGTTTTTATTTCTGTACACTTATTTCCAAGTCTCTCACCATCCTTTTAGAGAGGCAAACATAATTAATTAGTTTTTTATGGAATCGTCCAGAAATAGCCTGTGCATTTACAGGCAAATGGTAGGTGCTATATGTACCATTAAAAAACTCGCCCTTTTCGCCTCAGCGTATCTTGGAGGTGGGGATTTCTATTTTCCCATCTGTAAAATGGGAACATGACAGGATCCACCTGACAACTTGTTATAGGGTTAAATGAGTTAATACTCATTTTAGAGCAGTATTTAGAATGGTGCCTTGCATACAGCAGGTGTTCTCTCAGGGCCAGCTCTCATCAGCACCCAGGGTTCTGCTTCTTTCTTTTAAAATGCTCCCACCCTGGCCGGGTGGCGCAGTTGGCTGGGGCGCTGTCCCATACCCCAAAAGGTTCAGGTTCGATCCCTGGCCGGGTTGCATATGGGAGGCACCTGATTGATGTTTCTCGCTCACAATGATATTTCTCTCGCCCTCCCTTACCCCCACCCCCATACCCTGTTCCTCTCTCTAAAATCAGTAAACATGTTCTCGGGTGAGGATTAAAAAAATAAAATAAAATGCCTCCAAAGCATCCCGTGGGATGGACACACTCCAATTTATTAAATAGTTCCCCAGGGTGAAGGCGAGTTACCGCGCCCTTTGCTACAACAGTGCTTATTAAACATGGCTGAACGAGCAAGAGAACCAATGGATGAAGAAATGCTTTTTGAGCAGGATGGAAAGAACTTGGGTAAGTTTCAGGGATTCAAAGTTGTTCAGATCCCTTCTTAGGCACTAAGTCCTGCACTTCTACAAACTGCTTCCATGTAATGCTAAGGGTATACGTTTGACATCACCAGTGTGATCAGATTATGTCACCGTGTGCGGGGTATTATGCCGCCAGTTCCTCCACGGAGAAGTGTTCTACCCAGTGAGATAACCCTCACGGGTGCGAACTGAGTTGGTCCAGTTTATCAGCTGTTCTTGCCCCAGAGAATGTAGTTAGTACCATTTCCATCAGCTCGTGGTGTTTGAAAATATTGTTGGTCCCAAAAGGAAAACAGTAGTTGGTCAAAGGAGTCCTGACTTGGCCCAGGGAAGGAGGCGTGTGGCGAAAAGAACAGCCCCGAGGATGTCCTTAAAGGATCTGAAGGAGACCTGGTAAGCCTGGGTTGAGTTGTAGGATGAAGGTTAAAGAAGGGGTGGGAGGCAGAGAGGGGGAATGAGGTGGATCATGAGCTTTATTAAGATGTATTTTTGTAACTGAGTCGAAAATAGGCACACCAACTTCATTCTGACTGTTCCATCTCATGACATAGCCTTGCTTGTGGGGGCCTTTCCATTCAGCACATCTCCATGGCAACGGACCACTTCTCATTCACGCCATCTCCACGGTTACCTTGCTGGGCTCATTCATGACTGTTGCCATGGAGACAGGCCCATTGATACAATCTTGATTTTTTGGAACTTTGCTTTCTGGAACGATGGAGTGTTGGTCTTAGGGTAGGAATGGGATCATGGTAGGGAAGAGGGGTACAGGTGGTTCTGGGATGAGCTGGGGTCTACGGACTTAAAATACAGCAAGAGGAAGATGAGGTGGTGGGAGGCGGAGGGGAGGACTAGAGGAACATCGTTCCCAATTTTGCCACCTAGATGGCTGGTCCTGGAACCACCCCGTGCATGCGTGTGCAGTACCAGTAGAGCAGGTGCTCAGGTGTGTCTGTGTTGGCAGCTGAACACGAGCGCCCAGCACCGTGCGTAAAGGAGTAAAATTACCCTACAAATAATCACTAAATATACTAGAGTTTGTTGCTCATGAACCTGCCCTTGATAAATTGTTTAAAAAAAAAAAAAAAGAAACCCAGAAGCATTAGAGTAGAACTTTCAGAAGCACCTGCCCCTGTATTTACCGCCCACTCCCCCGGCATTTGTGTTCATACAGTACCTCGCCTCATGTTTCCATAGGTAACTTCTGGATGCTCCTACCTAAAGTGACACCTTCCACCTGTCCAAGTGCCATTCCTTCTTGCCCGCCGAGAGATGTCCTCTTGCCAACCCTTTCCTTCCTTTTCGGTGACATCATGTTTCCCCTCCCTACTGGGCTATTCCCATCAGCATAAAATCTGCTGTTAAGTCTCCTACCTTCAAAACAAACAAACAAACAAGCAAACAAACCAACCAACCTCTGGACTCCACTTTTCCCACCAGCTAACACCCTATCTCTCCCCCTCTACCTTTCACAGCAAAAGTTTTTTTTAATCCTCACCCGAGTATATGTTTATTGATTTTAGAGAGAGAGGAAGGGAGAGAGAGAAACACTGATGTGAAAGAGAAACAGATCGGTCGCCTCCTGTATGCACCCCAAACAGGGATTGAACTTGCAACCTAGGTATGCGCCCCAACCGGGGATTGAACCCTCAGCCTTTCTGTGTATGGGACGACACTTCAACCAACTGAGCCACCCAGCCAGGGCTCACAGCAAAACTGTTTATTAAGAACTGTTCGTAATACCTCCAACAGCCCCTGCCCTTTATCCCTCCCTGAAGAGGCTCCGGCAGGGTTGCCAAGGACTTCCATGCTGCTAAACCTAATGGCTGATTCTCATTTCTCATTGGAATCAACCCACTGGCATCAGCTGACACCACTGATCATTCCCTCTGACTCGAAGTGTCTGGCGCTTTCCTCACACAGCGTCCACGGCCCATACGCACCCCCATTCACTCCATCTCAGTCTCCTTTGCTATTTCCTCCCCATCACCCCAACTACTTTAATTACGGAGCGCCAGCCCCATGCGCAGTCCTCTGTGCCCTTTTACACCCTCTTCCTTATCCAGTTTCATAGCTATAAATAACCCCTACAGGCTGATGGCTCCTGCATTTCCACCTCCAGCCCTGTCTTCTCTTCCTGAACTTCAGGCTCCAAATATTCAAAGGCCGACATGGTGGCCCCACTCGCGAGCAGGCAGGTAAAACTTAGCGTGTCTGAAGCTGAGCCCCTGGTCTCCCCCCGCCCCACCCCGCCCCATTCCATCTTAGTTGATGGCGAATCCATCCGCCCAGGAACTTCTCAAATACTGTTCCTGTCTTTCTGCTCTTTTGCTCCAAGAATTCTTTCCCCTTTCAATTTGATTCTACTTTGGTAAGAACACTTAACAAAATTTTAAGCGTACTATACAGCTCGGTCAATGATAGGTACAACGTTGTACAGCAGAGCCCTAAAGGTTATTCATCTTTAACTAAAACTTTACGCCTGTTAGTTATGAACTCCCCAACCCCCTCCCACTGCCCTCCCTTGGGAAGCACCATTCTAATCTACAAGCCTCTGACTTTGACTCTTTCAGATACTTCATACAAGTGGAATCATGCAGTAGTTGTCCTTCTGTGACTGGCTTATTGCACTTAGCGTAATGTCTTCCACGTTCATCCATGCTGTTGCATATTGCAGAATTTCCTCCTTTTTTTTTTTTTTTTAAATACTGAACACTAGTCCACTGGATGTAGATTTCCTTTATCTACGAAGCCGTTAATGAACATTTAGGTTGTTTCCACGTCTTGGCTATTGTGAATAATGCTGCAATAAACATGGGAGTGCTCATATCTTTTCAAGATCTTGGTTTCAATGGTTTCGGATAAAGACCCAGAAATGGCATCGTGGATGACATGGTCGTTCTATTTTTACCTTTTTGAGGAACCTGTTTTCCATGGCGGGCACACCATTTTGCATTCCTGCCAACCATGTGAAAGAATTCCAATTTCTCCATATCCTCCTCAATGCCTGTTGTCTTTGTTTCTTTGGTTTTGTTTTGTTTTTTTGGTAATAGCCATTCTGACAGGTGTGAGGTGCAATCTCCTTGTGGTTTGGATTGAATTTCTCTGATGATTAGTGATGCTAAACCGTTTTCACATACTTGTTGGCCATTCATGTATCTTCTTCAGACAAATGTCTATGCAAGTCCTCAGCCCATTTTAAAATCAGGTTATTAGGTTTTTCGCGGTCAAGCCTGGTCCATGTCTTTCTACTGCCTTGTGCCACTCCTCACGGGACTCAAGAGTGGAGCTGCCTGACAGAGAGCCCTGCGGTGATGAAATGGTCTCTATCTGAGCTGTCCCACACGGTAGCCACTGGCCACATGTGGCTACTGAGCACTTGAAATGTGGCTAGTATCAGTGAGAAACAGAATTTTAAGTTTTACTTAATTAAAAATTTAGGTGTTCCTCAAAAAATTAAACATAAAATTACCACATGACCCCAGCAATCGCACTTGTGGGTACGCGCCCAGAAGAACTCAGGGCAGGGACTTGAGATCTTTGTGCGCCTGTGTCCATAGCAGCATTATTCCCAATACTGAAAAGGTGAAGGCAACCCAAGTGTCCACTGACAGATGAATGAATTAAAAACTGTAGCGCATCCACACAATGGAATATTATTCAGTCTTAAAAGGGACGGAAATTCTGACAAATGCTACAGTGTGGATGAACCTTGAGGACATTGTGCTAAGTGAAATAAACCAGTAAGAAAAGGACAAATGCTGTATGATTCTACTAATGTGAGGTCCCTGGAGGAGTCAGGTCCATAGAGACAGAAAGAATGGTGAGTGCCAGGAGCTGGGGGGAGGGAGGAATGGGGGCAGTATTTCAGTTTTGCAAAATGAAAAGAGTCCTGGAGAAGGATGGTAGATGCTTTAGAAGGTGGCAGCCGCTTGTCCAAGTCAAAAAGCAACTGCCAGGAACTTGCTGGACCATGGCAGTCAGCCAGCGACCAATCTGTCAGCTTGCATCCGGAGGGCTGCGGAGAAGCGTGCATTCACTGTGCAGGTCTGTGCCGCACAAGCTCCGTGTCCGGGTCCCGGGCGGTTTCCACTCCACCAGGCAGGGCGAGGAAAGGAAAGCTGTCACGCGTGCCTGGCGGCTGCTGTGGCAACAACAGGAGAAAGGGAGTGGCCAACAGCTAAGAGTGGGCGTACCTGGCTCCCCAAAAGGAACAGTCCACCAAGAGTAGGAGGCAGCAAGACAGGTTCCATCTGACCCGTGGCAGAGTCTCTGTTCCTGCTCAACTCCAGATGCAAGTGCCTGACTTCCTGGGGGGAGGCAGACTGGCTTGGACTTGCAGACCCCCAGCCCCAGCTCTGTCGTGGGCTCTCCTGGTCCCATGATCTCTTCCTCCCTGGCACTTAGCACACTGAAAGCTCAAAAAGTATGTTGAACATTTGTGAGGCAGTTAGAGCCCACATGCAGAGTGGTGTTAGGCAATTCCAGTCCTAGCTCTGCTGCTCGCTGTGGGTCCTTGGACGAGTTACTGAACCCTTCGAGTCTCGACTCCTCTGTGGTTTTATCCACAGAGACAATGAAATCAATTAATGTAAGTAAAGTCTGTACAACATGACTGGTTACATGGTAAGTGGAATGAAGACCCTGGGAAGTCAACTTTCCCAGGTCACATAGCAAATGCTGGGGGCAGTTTGCTGCAGGCCTTAAATACAAGGGGGTGGGGCCCAGAGGCCAGACACTGAATTCCAAAGTGCGTTCTGGGTGTAGTGGACTAAACGGTGATGCCCCACCCCCAAACGACAGGTCTATGTCTTAATCCCTAGAACCTGTGGATGTGACTTTATGTAGAAAAATGTGTCTTTGCAGGTGTGATTAAGTTAGAAGAATGAGAGAAGAAGCTTATTCTTGGATTATCTCAGTGGGCCCTAAATGTGGTCACATGTGTCCTCATGAGAGGGAGGTAGAGTTTTGAGAAAGGTGAGGCTGAGGTCACGTGACCAGACAGGTAGAGCCTAGACTGATGTGGCCACAGGCCAAGGAATGCCTGAAGCCTCCGGAAGCTGGGACAGGCAAGACATGGATTCTCCCCCAGAGCCGCACAGGGGGCGAGGCCTTGCCAATATCTTCATTTCAGATTTCTAGCCTCCAGAATTGTGAGAAAAGGCTTCCCAGTGAGAGGCTCTTCAAGAAGCTCCGTATGGTTAGAGATGACGCAGGTGAGGTGGGTGAGGCCAGATGATACAGGGTCTCCAATGTCCTGCTAAGAAACACATCACCTTGGGAGGACTTTACCAGGGGAACAAGTTGGCGAGATTCACGTTCCGTACAGTTATGGGTTAACTGAGCGCAGCTGGAGTGTTCAAACCCTGCAAGTTCCAGAGAAAAGAGTGGCTTTCGACTTGCTCCTGGGAGATCTCCTCCAGGCCTTTGGCACACCCTGCCCGATAAGCCTGTCTTTGTATCCCAGGGGTCGTGGCTGTGGCAGGTAGTTTATGCTAACGGAGTGATTGACAGCGAACACCTGTTTGTGTTCACTTAGGGCCCGGGGCCATGCTGCATCTGTGTGATCTCTGGGGCTGGTGACCAAGAAGTTAAAGCCAGTCACACAGGTGCTCCACGCCTCTGTGATCCAGCTACAACAAAAACCCTGGACCGAAGGTTGAAGGAGCATCCCTGGCTGGCAGTGCACCATGCCTGTTGTCACACACCGTTGCTGGGAGAGCTGAACACTGTCCACACAACTCCACTGCAGGGGACAACCGGAAGCCTGTGCCTGATTTCTCCCAGATTCTGCCCTCAGCACCTTCTACTTTGCAGATTTTCTTCTGTATTCTTTCACTGTAACAAACTGTGAGTATCACAGCATTACTGGGTCCTATGAGCCCTTCTAGAAAGTCATCAAACCTAAAGGTGGTCTTGGGGGCACGCGACACCCAGTCTTATGACCTTAAACCTGCCTCAGACCAATAAAATTCCAGTTCTAGTCGCATGCCAAGTGAAAGCAACTCCAGCTGACATGTTTGCTTGCCGGGCACAGGACTTCAGTACAATCCGAAAGACAAAACGGTTGCCTGTCTTCAAGCAACTCAGAGGATAGAGGGCAAATCAGAAAGGCGATCCAATCAGTATGCTGAGTGTTTTAACAGCAGAAAGTGTGATCGATGTAGGGCTAGTGGGCTCATTTCTTTTTTTTTTAAATCCTCACCTGAGGACATCTTTTCATTGCTTTTAAAGAGAAAGGAAGGGAGAGAGTGAAACATCGATGTGAGCCAGAAACACTGACTGGCTGCCTCCCATAGGAGCCTGGACTGGGAATCGAACTTGCAACCCACGTATGCGTCCTGACCGGGAATCAAACCCGCAACCTTTCATTTATGGGATGATGCTCTGATCAACCGAGCCACACTGGCCGGGGCATGGACCCATTTCTTCTTTAACTGCTGGCTGGGGCTAGGGGCAATTCCCAGTGTCTAGCTCACAGGCTAAGTTGGTGGGGCAGGATGTGTCCGTGTACACGCTGTGTATCTCAGGGGAGGGGGAGGTAAACTGGAGCAGCCAGTGCTGCATGGGCCGCATGTGAGTCTCAGAGAGAATTTTCTTTCAGGAACTCCACCTGGAGCAATGCGGCATTTTGGGTACTGAGAGCTACTCCAAGGAATAAACGAGGCTCCTTGCCAATTCTGGCTAAAACCTGAAACACTGTCCGAGGACATCTGTATCATGCCCTCTGACTTTCCCACCCTCCAGGAAAGACCCCTGACCAAGAACTCACTGCTCTCGCTTCCCTTTCACACCACCCTTAGTAACAATCAAAACAGCCGACGTATGCCAAGCAAGCGCTGCGCTGGATGCTCTGCTACTTTACATAATCCACACGACAGCCCTCCGTTTCTGGCAATACAGCAGGTCAGGTGGTCAGACTGACGTTCTCGCTGAAAACAATCTCGAATCCTGCATAAAATCCTAAGACCCTCCTGCTGAAGCGTCGAAGGCCAGAAAATTTAGTAGATCATTATCCACCCCCAGTTTAACGGAAATCAGGAACCTCTGGGAGGCAGGCAGAATATCGAAGCCACTTTGGCTGAGGGCATGTCCCTACGGAGAAAAATGCTACTTTAATTTTCATGGCCTCCTTGGGAGCAGGAGTGGAAGGCAAAGCCCAGGTCCCACCTAAGATACAGAGTCTAAAAGGAGACCCCTTGAATGAGGATGGGACCCCCAAAGGGCTACCGCTGTAGGGCGAGAAACCTGGAGTAAACTTACTCCGTCCTTCCCATCCCGAGAGATGTTGAGGGAAGCTGCTCTGGCACTTAGCAAAGGGGAGAAGTAAGAGTCTTAGAGAAATCTAAACCACCAGCTGGTCTTTGCAAACACTGGTGCCCTAAATCCCGAACACGTGGGTGGTCCTGGAATGGCGGTGCCCCAGGGACCTGGAATGAGTTACACAGATCTTCTGGGAGATCATGTTCAGCTCAGCCTCAAAGAACTGGCCCCGGCATTGTTCTAAGGAAAAGGAGCTTCTCACAATCAAAAATAATAAAACACTCAAGGAAACAAGAGGGGGCAAGAAAAAAGCCAGAGAGAATTTATATATTTAAGTGGTCAGAGGCTAACAGTAGGATAATTCTCTGAATATTATGTTTAAGGAAACACAAGGTGCACTTGAAAATATCTGTAGAGCAATTCTCAAATGGTGATGATTTTGCTCCTCAGGGGACATCTGGCAATGTCTGAAGACATTGTTGGTTGTCACGCTTGGAGGGGAGACGCTACTGGCATTTAGTGGGCAGAGGCCAGGGGCACTACTCAGCACTGCCACAGGCCGCAGGACGACACCTCACCACAAAGGATTATCTAGCCCAAAACGTCACTAGTGGAAACCCTACTGTAGAAAAACAGACCTACTACAACAGATGAAGCGAGTTTGAAAAGGATCAGATAGAGCTCGCAGAGATGAAAAATTTAACACTAGGAATTAAAAACACAATGAGCACGGGTAACAACAGACTAGACACAATTAAAGAAGGAACTGGTAAACCAGAAAGAGGCAGGCACAGTTATTCCCCTCATTTGACAATGGGTAAACTGAGGCACAGGCAGCGCCAGCATCTTGCTTGCTGGAAGTGCGTCGCAAACTGCGTCTGTCTAACTGAGGATCCATTATGCTAAGTACGCTGCCATTTATTTAAACCCAGGAGAACGGTCTCCTCTCTCTGCCTGTGTCTGAATTTCTTTCCCACTTGCTATTTTCCTTGGCAAAATATTTTGAGGAAAATAGAATTTGTCTAAAACGCCTGACAGAAAGACATTGTGTTGCTTTAGCACGCAGGGAACAATGCCTAAGGAAAAGAAAAGCGCGGAGATTTCCATCTCTAAAGCATTTACCTCCTTTTAACTAATTATGTCTACAGTTTATGGCGAAGGGATTTGGGGTGTTTATCGTTACACAAAGAAAAAAATGGAAGAAGGGCACCTGTAAAAGCCTTCCCCCCGTAAACCACTGAAGACGGGGATGCAGGGTCCAAGGCCATCCCAAATTTGCAATCCAGAGTCCTTACTGCAGGAACTGAGCAAGCTACCTAACTTCTCTGGACCTCAGCTTCCCCATATATAAAATGTGGATGACAATAGCTCTTGCCTCCTAGGCTCTTTGTGAAGATTAAATGAGTTAATATTTTGAAAAGGGTTCAGAATAGTGCCTGGCTTATAGTTGAGTGGTAGTTGTTATTTTTATCATAATGTAAGAGAATTATTAGGCCACCGAGGGCAGCGTGTCTAGACTGAGGTTTGATAAGGGCTGGAACCAGACCCGTCTTGGTGACCACTGCACGGGGCCCGGCACAGAATAGGAACTTGGTAAGTGATTTTTGACTGCATAAAAAATTTCCCCTGTACCTGCCAATACCGTCCCTAAACATAATGAAAACCCTGACTACCATTCACTGAGAATTTATCCTGGAACAGGCCTCCCTGTTGGGCACAGGACATCCTTACCAAAGAGTTGGCGACAAGTGACATCACCAGATAAGGAAACTGAGGGTCAGAGAGGCCCCACAGCCAGCAAGTGGAAGAGCCAGGATTTTCACCACATCCACTCTGATTCCCAAATCCGTGTGTGCTCAGCCACTTTCTGCCACCTGGACTCTTCCCTCCAACCTGCCCACCCTCACGGATTCACGGCCAACTCACACGCTCTGAGAGCCTCCTTCCTTCTATTTCTTTGTTTCTCCTCCAACCCTGAATCTTCACCTCTCTTCTAGGCTCATTTCCTGCTTCCTATGGGAAAAGTTACGTAGATCAGTGCCTCGGTTTCCCTGCTCATACATGGGGGATAATAATGGCGTCTTTCTCACAGAAGGGCCCTCAGGGCGAGTGAACGGCCCCTGACACAGACCGAGCCTCCGTAAGTGCCATCATCTCTGCTTCACTTGTCCACCTTGACCCCGGGGCTCATGCTTTCCAAGTTGCTTTACGGACCCCTGGGAGGGTCCCAGTGCTCTGCCCATTACTTTTACTTCCCCCAGGCTGACTTAGCCAGCAACTTCTCCTCGAAGCCTTTGACACTGCGCTCTCTCTCTCTCACTCTCTCTCTCTCTCTCTCTCTCTCTCTCGCTCTCTCTCTCTCCTTGCAGCCTCTTCAGCCACTAAAATTAGCTCCATCTCCAGTGCGCGTTCCCAGCGCGCCTGTCCTGGTTTCTCTCTGGGCTCCCAGCCACTTGCGATATTGTGTCTCAGATGCCACACGCTGCCTTCCTGACGCCACAGCCGTCGCCTAAAACAAGGGGTATTTTGAGATACAGGAGCGGGCGGGGAGGGAGAGATTTCACACATGTTCCTCCCGGTGTGTTTAAAAAAAGCTGACATGAGAGCCGTCTGCCCCCACTGTACCCCTCTCCCCTATTTCTAGTTTCAAAATGTCAGAAGAAAGAGGCCTTCAGGGCCCCCCAGTGAGTTAATCTTGACTTTTCAAAAATGGGAGAACAGTGATCCAGCAATTCTACTTCTGGGTGTACATTCCAAAGGACTGAAAGCAGGGACTCAAACAGATACTTATACACCTGTGTTCAGAGCAGAATTATTTGCAGTTGTCAAAAGGCGAAAACAACCCAAGTGTTCATTGATGGATGAATGGATAAGTAATATACAGTCCATCCATACAATGGAATATTATTCAGCCCTAAAAAGGAAGAAAATTCTGACGCATGTCACAACGTGGTTGAACTTGAGGACACTATGCTGAATGAAATAAGCCAGTCACGAAACGACAAATGCTGCATGATTCCACTTACATGTGGTCCCTAGGGTTGTAAGGTTCATAAACAGAAAGTAGAATGGTGGTTGCCTGGGGCTGGGGCCGGCGTGGAATGGGGAGTTAGTGTTTAATGGAGACGGAGTGTCAGTTTGGGAAGATGAGAAAGGTCTAGAGGTGAACACTTGCACAACAGGGTGAATGTACTTTCTGCCACTGATCTGGACAGTTAACACTGGTTAAGATGGTAAATTTTAGCTTATATGTATTTTGCCACAATTCAAGCTTCCTGACAAAAGGAAGAACAGTAACGCCAGCTGATCAGTGGGAGGCAGAACCAGCATGTGGTGGAGAAGGGCAAGTGCCTCGAGGCCTGGGCAGGGGTGGGCACCCTACTACTGAACCAGGGGAGGGGCTGGATGCCCTCGGAGCATCAGCTGGGACAGTTCACTCCATCAAGGATTCATTGAGCACCTACCTTGTGCCAGTCCCTGTTCTAGGCTCTGGGACACGACAGTGAACAAAAGAGGCAAAAGTCCTACCCGCATGGGGCTGATATCCTAGTGGGGGAGACAGATGATAACCAAGATTTAAGAAAGTGTAGCTTGGCATTTGCTCATCAGGGATGGAGAGGGGTGGGAGTGTCAGGAGAAGGGAGGGGCCGTTATAGTTTTGAAGGGCATTTGAGCAAAGACCCAAAGGAAATAAGGGTGGAGTCATGCTTGGACCTGGGGGAGGCATGTGCCCGGATGAAGCAGAAGGAACTTTGCCCTGGTTGGTGTAGCTCAGTGGATTGAGCATTCACCTGTGAACCAAAGGGTTGCCGGTTCGATTCCCCAGTCAGGGCACATGCCTGGGTTGTGGGCCAGGTCCCCAGTAGGGGGTGCATGAGAGGCAACCACACATTGATGTTTCTCTCACATTGATGTTTCTTTCCCTCTCTTTCTCCCTCCCTTCCCCTCCATCTAAAAATAAAATAAAATCTAAAAAAAAAAAAAGAAGGGATGGTCCGTGAAAAGGCCCTGTACTGTCCACAGAGGAGGCCTCTGTGGCTGAGGCTGAGTGAGTGAGGAGGAGTTAGGGTGGATGAGGGCTGATCGGGACAGGGCAGAACAAGTTGGTCCTCCTGGGCCACAGGGAGAACCTGGGCCTCTTCTGAGGCAGGTGGGGGCCGTGGAGGTTCCGAGCAGAGGAGAACTGGGCCCAAACTCAGGAGCTCCAGGG